>PVKS010001904.1:75899-129195 GCA_004027875.1 Aplodontia rufa | reverse complement strand
GACAGTGTGTGGGGGCTTCTTCCTTGCAGTTCAAAGGCTAAGGTCAGGCACCACCTCTCTCGTGACTACCACTATTGTCCATAAAGCTGTTTCTGCCTGGAGCCTCATTTTGTTGCAACTTTTGAATCTAGTTTTCAGGCCTTGAATTTGGAACCTGGTGGGGTTGTTGGGCAGCTGGCTGCATTGTTGAAGCTAAATGATATGGTGCTTCTCTGGATCCTAGAATCCTAGATATGCAGGGTGGGGCAGAATGGACTAGACTTTGCACCATGCTGGGAACTGGGATCCTATTTTGTGGGAATGGACCCAATATATCTGGACCTGGCAGGTGTGCACAATGGCTGGGCAGTGTCTGTGTGTGGGTCCTTGGGGTGTCTAGTGCACCTGCTGGGGTGGGGCTAGAGTACCAGTATGCACAAATGCAGGGCAAGGTCCAACTATGGGCCTCTTCTTCCTCCTTAAATTGAAGTGAATTCTTGGTCTGAGATTTATTTCTGGTTGTTCCTCTTTGGGTCTTTGCTGCTGAATTGTGGGTTTTGTCCTGTCTCTTTCTCAGGTTGGGGTATTGTCAAGGAAGTTGGTTTCAGAGATCAAATCCCTAACCTGTGAATTGTAAGTATTCCTTAAGATTTCCAGTTCTGACAGATTAATCATGGGGACCCATGGCAGAGCTTAAGGAAAAATATTTCTGTGAATGTGGGATGCCAACAGTGGGAGAAATGCCTTACTGTGAGGTGGGTGGACAGCAAAATTTCTTCCCAAATTCATTACTATCCAAGGAAGGACATTTAATGAAACAGAGCTGTGGACAAACTGAAAGTACAGCTACCCAGCCAGTGATGGGCTGGGAATTTGCCCCAGAGGGAAGGAAAGAAGCTGCCCGCACTTAAATAAACTCAGACACAGTGGTAAGCACTCAGCAGAACCTGGGCGCAGGACTTTGGTTCTCTGGGGCTGCGACAGCATCAGGAACCGAGGGACTACTTTAATACACAGAAATTAAAGTCCCCTGAATCTGACGGTGTGAAGAAGTGGGGCGGTCGGCATTTTGAAGCAGGAAAATGCTTTGTGAACAGTGAACCCAAAACCAGCAGTTACAGAGTGGAATAGGGAGTGCAGTCTGGAGGAGTGGCTCCAGGCTCTCAGGGTTTTGACTATCTGTCTGGGGGCTGTGTGGGCCTGGTGGACCCTCCTCACTGGTCTGGCAGCTCACCTTTTAGAGACTTTCCACCCACCCTGTTACACGTCCGAACTGCAGGTGGAGTCCATGACCAGTAGGACCTAAACAGCTTTAGGGGAAAGGGTTTCAGCCTGCAGGTCCAACAGATCCTGAAATTCTCAGGCAGGGCAGAAGCTAGCATTAGTTTCAGGGTCCTATGAGCAGAAGGGTCAGCCTAGATCCAGTATTTTCCTCTACTTTCAGACACTGAATTCTACAAGCAGAAGCTGTCCCTTAGCTCCTGGGCACTTCAAGTGGGACTGGGCTTCCACGACCCATACTTGTTGGCAACCCCTCTAAAGGAGAAAATTACTGGTAGGCCTCCTGGGAATCTCACTGTTAACTGAGATCCCCTAAATTCACTCCCTCCAACAAACTCAACTGGGAAGTGACTCCATCTAAAAGTCAGTTGTGAACATATACCCCCACAGTACATTTTGACCTCAGCAGTAATAATTCATAAACTTCCCAACTCATTTTTTTTAAGAGAGAAGGACAGTGAGAAAGAGAAAGAAAGACAAAAACAGAGAGAATCAATTATTATTGAGTTTTTCACATGGCTTAGTTGTGTACGTGGGTGCTGGAGTTTGAACCTGTGTACTCGCACGTGCCAAGCAAGTGCTGTAACCACTGAGCCACCACTCCAGCCCCCCAAACTCCTTTTTTTGTTTGTTTGTTGCTGTTGTTGTTCTTGGAATTAGTGTTCTTTAGTGTATGTATTTTTTTGTTGTTGTTTGTTTGTTTGTGTGGTTGATTGTTTTTTACTGTCACTGTGATTTGTTGCATTTGTCTGCTGTGTCCATATTCCTGGGGTTCAACCTGTGGTTGTCAGCAAAAATGCAAACTAATCCTCAGTCTCTTTGGGCTGAAAAGCTCCCCAGTCTTTACTACCTTTTTCTTCCCTTTATTCTGTCAATTCCTAAACTGTATTCTGATCCTTCTCATCCTCCCTCAAAGTCTTCACCCCACTCTCATTCCATTTCTATCTTTCCTTATTTTTAGCAGGATAGCCTACATCATCCCTACTACCTTGTAGCTCTATATCCTAATTCACATGCTCCACACTACTTCCTACCTCATTCCCTTTGCTCTTCAGACTTTTTTTTCCCCTCATATACAGAGGTCCTGGTAAACTGAAGTGATTGCCACACTTGAAAACAGGTGTTTGCTTGCTACCCAAGTATAGTGTAAGTACTCTCATGGAAGAAAAATGCTAATCCAATTGCTCCTATAGGTGCTAATTAACACTGTAACACCTACAGACAACACTGTCTGTTGTATGCATTGGCTGCACTTACTGACTTCTACCCCCTATCCTCTGAGGTATTGGAAAACCTAAAGGTCCACAATACTTCACAGATCAGGGTGTCAGCCATTGAACTGTGCTACTCAAATTGTACCCCAACCCAACTAACCAAAGCTCTGATACCATCAACAAAGCCCCCAAGAGAATTATTCAGTTTTGGACCTCTAGCCACACTCCCTGTAACTGAAAATGAGGAAAAAGGGAAACAATTCTCTACTTCAACACCCCCAGGTCCCCAACCAAGGAGTTCATGGTCAAAGTCCTAGATGAAAACCTGGAGAAATGTATCAAAAATATAATTAGAAATTCAATCAAAGAATTGAAGGAAGATTTCAGGAAAGAGATAAGAGAGCAATTTCAGGAGATGAGAGACCACCTATATAAAGTGCTAGACATTCTAAAAATAGATGTAGCAGAGCTCTTAGAATTGAAAAAATACTATCAAACAAATCAAAAGCACATTGGAAGATACTAATACCAGAGTAAACTCAGTAGAAAATAGAACCTCAGATCTCAAAGAATGAACATCAGAAAACAAAGACACAGGCTGAGCAACATTGAGTTCAAGGAGGACAGACAAGAAAAGAAACTTATTGAACATGATCAGAACTTCCAAGTAGTATTTGGCAAGATGAGAAGAAATAATATGAAAGTAATTGGTATTGAAGAAAATATTGAAAAACAAACAGGGGGCATTAAAAATCTTCTGAATGAAATTGCCAAGGAGAATTTTCCCCATATAAGAATTAATCTAGAAAATCAAATTCAAGACATCCATAGAACACCAAACAAACCTAACCAAATGAGAAATTCACTGAGAAACATCATTTATAAAATGAATAACAGATTAAATCAATGAAAGAATCCTAAAAGCAGTGAGAGAAAAACACCAAACCACATTCAGAGGCAGGCCAATTAGGATTACTATGAATTTTTCAGATCAGAAAATAAAGGCCAGGAGAGCTTGGAATGACATTTTTCAAATTTGAAAGAAAAAAAAAATTTCAACCAAAGATATTATACCCTGCAAAACTCAGCTTTAAATGTGACATGGAAATTAAATAATTCAATGAAAAATTCAAGCTAGCAAGGTGCAGGAACACAAAGCCTGCACTACAGAAAACTCTCAATGACATACTTTATTCAGAGGAACAAACAATCATCTTCTAAAACCCATAAACAAAAGAAAGTCAATTATCACAAAGCACACTAAAAAGATACCCAAGAGGGCACAAAACATAGCAATAATCACAACATCAGGGACCCAGACTCCCATATCTATTATAACTCTGAACATCAATGGACTCAATGCCCCAATCAAAAGATACAGATTGGCTGATTGGATCAAAAAACAAAATCCAACAATATGCTGCCTACAGGAGACACACCTCACAATCAAAAATAGACACAGACTGAAGATTAAAAGTTGTCAAAATGTCTACCAGGCTTATAGCCCAAAACAATAAGCTGGCATTGCAATCCTTATATCTGATAAATTGAATTTTGACCAAAAACTAGTCAGAAAGGACAAAGAAGGACACTATATCATAGTAAAAGGAACAATCATCAGGAAAACATAACGATAGTTAACATTTACACTCCCAATTACAACCCTCCCAAAAATGGAAAAAATACTCAGGTTATTAAACCCCTAATAGATCTCATCACAATAGTACTGGGGGACTTTAATACACCATTATCTTCAATAGACAGATCATCAAAGAAAAAAATCAACAAAGATATCTGTAATCAAAATAACTCTGTAAATCAACTGGACTTAAGAGACATTTACAGAATATTCCATCTCAAATCGGCTGAGTTTACCTTCTCAGCAACTCACGCACCGTTCTCCAAAATAGACCACATCCTAGTCCACAAAGCTAACCTTAACAAATATAAAAAAGTTGATATAGTCCCACGTATTCTGTCAGACCACAGGGTATAATCTTAGCAATTAACAGCATGAAAAACAACAGAAACTACTCAAATACTTGGAAATTGAATAATATCCCCTTAAATGAAGAACAGATAAAAGAGGTATTGTGCACTGAAACCAAGAAACTCTTGGAAACAAATGAGAATGATGAAACAACATCATGAGCTAATGAGACCATCAACATGAACAACCAATGCTTATAATAAACAGTATTAAATTGATTATTTAGTACTGATGATATCTGTTAAAATGTTTAATTCCACCTATGAAACAAATGATAATATTACCCATTACTTTCAGTGACAATTGTATTCAAACATCACCTATTGCAGGCATCAAATCATACAGCATGAAAATTATTTTTTCCTCTGAAAACGGTTTAAGAAACTCCCTTCAGAACACTTGTACATTGTTGGTGGACTGCAGATGAGTACAAGTACGCTGAAAAGTGATATGGAGATTCCTCAAAACACTCGAGCTAGCACCATCATATGTCCCAGCTATCCCATTCCTGGGTATTTTCCCAAAAATCTAAAATTGCTATACTACAGGGATACAATCATATCAATATTTGTAGCAGTACAATTCACAATAGCTGGAGTCAATCCAGATGCCCACTGTTATAAGAATGCTTTAAGAAATAGTGATACACACACACAAAATGGAGTTCGATTCAGCTATTAGAAAGAATGAAAAGATGGCTTTTGCCAGTAAATTGACATAAATGGAGAATATGTTGAGTGAAATTAGTGAAACTCAGAAGTTCAAAGGTAGAATATTTTCTTTCAAATTCATAAGCTAGAGTAAAATAAAGGAAAGGGGGAGGAAAGGATAGGATTACATAAAGAACTATTCAAATAAAAATTAATAGAGGAGCTAAAGAAAGTCTAGTAGAGTACAGGAAAGAAGGAGAGAGGAGATGAAAGAAAGGAGGGAAAAGGAGGGATTAAAAATACTATATTTTGCACCTCTATACTAAATAGTTCCTATACAATAAAAAAAACTGGAAAAAATAAAAAATATCAAAGAGAAATAAGCAGAGGAAGGGGACAAGGCAGTGGGAGGAAGTAAGGAAAGTGCTAAAAAGGGACATTGATCAAATGATATTGTTATATTGTGTGCATGTATGAAAATGTAACAACAAATCCCATCATTAGGTATAAGTATAATTCACCAATAAAAAATGTGGAAAAGAAAGAAAATCCCTTCATTGAACAAGTTCAAAACTCCTGATAGATCACACAAAATATAGAATGTCCTGATACAGAATACTTGAATCACAATGGAATAAACTGAGTTAGCAAAGTGGTACTTTGAGCAAAACATCTGCAAAGACTGAGATACATACACTGAAGCCCAGCTACTATCTTAGTCATTATTAACACCAGTCCTTTAATTTTCTTCAGGTATGCTACTTCTAAAGACATCCATGAATATATAATCTTACTTAAATAAATCTCCATTGTCAGATTTTCTCTTTACTAAAAAAAAAAAAAAATCCAAAGCAGCATAACAAGTGGAAAGTTATATTTGGAAGAAGTCACATTTTATTTTAAAAAGCAAACAAACCTGTGTTCTCATTCTACCTTTATCTCTGATTTAACCATTTAAATATTACATCAATTTCCTTTATGTCAATGAGAACATAAAGAAGTAAAAACCTCATTAAAATATGTATGAAATCATCTGGCTTTGTAATTACCTATTCAAGATTTATCATTTCCACAATATGCATGTGAAAATTAGTAAGTATAAAATATATTCTTCATAATGAAAATCTGATTAATGAACTGATGGTCTTTGGTTATTTGGCTTTCACTTGCCATTATTTCCTTTCCTTCTCACAATATTCTCCAAGGCAGTTTCATTCTTTTTTCATTATACACATATTTATTTATCTTCAGGGCTATTTCATAAAATGCATCTTATTAATGTGTTAGAGCTTTGTATCTCAGATTTGTAGCTTCAGCAAAACATGAGATAAACTTGTGGAGGAAACAAGAAAAATGCCTCTGTTATTCTGTCCTTGAATTTTCTTGCTTCTGAATATATGAGTCAGGCTAAAATGGAGAAATACTGAAGTCTAACGGTCAAATAGAAAGACAATGGAAATTCAGAGCTTGGAACTGAATCCATATTTTTATCAATTGTTTGACCACCATAAACTAAGAAAATAAGCCTCATGTGTTTGTTGATAAATAACTGTTGCTTAGCATTGTGTTGATGGATCAAAATTTATTTATTTATTTGCAATGGAGTTTTCACATTGAATGACTATTACTGTTTGGGGCAAAAACTAAACAAATGTCTCTTCAAAAATCTAAACAAATGACTTGTATTAATTTAAAAAAAACTTTTGGATATTTAATGTATCTTTCACTAAAGCAATATATATATATATATATATATATATATATATATATGTTAAGGCAAGAATAGTTTAAGTACTACATATTTAAATCTACATATTTGATCATCAAATAGCTATTTTATCCTATAGAGTGTTATAAATATCACTATATAGCAAAGATAACAAAGGATATTAGAATATTATTTTCTTGTCTTTAAACCTAACTGGATTATAGAGCTTATATTTGATGTGGAATAGATCTTCTGAGGGGAGATTAAAGACGTCTCATTTCTCTTAGTAGATTAAAATTCTTCCTGTTTTCTTTCTTGATTTGATATCTCCTTGATATATATAAGTCTAAAGTGGCTGCTTAATATAATAAACAAAGCATGGCATCAAATGTTCTTTTACTGAGATAACAATAAAAATTAGACTATTAGGAAGAAAAATAAACATTGAATTGTTTGGGGGGACAATTACTCATTCCATATCACATTTACTAACCAACCCCAACCCTCCTACATATATACTGAAGTGGCTGCCTGATCTGGGGGCATGTCTGAATGACTCATCCCAACAAAAATAATCTATTAATGTGAAGGTCAAGACCCAGTAATAAGACTGAAGCATAAATAAAAGGAGTAAATAAAAGAGAAATAAATATAAGGGATGGAGCATATAAATAGTAAGATAACCAAATGTTTTTATCCTCATATATTTCTACACCCATCAAACACCTAACTTTTGTCTAGGAAATTTTAAATTCATATTTGGGAAATAGATAATTCTCTACAGAAAAGTAGTGATGGATTCTATTCTAATTCTACTGCTATATTTGCTCCATTGCAGTTACTTCTTTCAATGTCCAGATGTCCAAGTTATTCCAACTGTGACTCTTAATCAAATTATGTTGTAAAAAGTTAAAAATGATTGTACCTCAAATCAGAAACATGGCTGATAAAAAATAATGCTGTATACCCACATCAGGATGACAAACTAATTACATTTATGAATTTTTATGAGTTGACTAATGCTTTTAGTTATTTTTGCTTATAGAAATTTAAGAAAAAAATAATTGACTATGAGAGATATGAATCTACTGGTAATGACTAAAATAAGAAAGTTGAGACAAATTAGAAATGAAATACAAATTCAAAGTAATGTTAAATAAATTTCTATTTCATATTTAAAATCATGGGGAAAATAATTGCAATAATTCCTCTTTATTAGATGGAAATCTTTAAAAAATAAAACTGATATATTAATTCATGTTGAAAAAATTATAACAGTTCACATTTCATGAACTATATATTACAAAAATTTATATTTTGTGGAGATTATTCTTCAATTTGCTTGAGAGAAAATTATTCTTAATTATACTTGTTTTAATCTCATAATTAATTACCCTACATTAAAAGTCTCTTCATTGGGGCTGGAGTGGTGTGCCAGTAGTCGGAGCATTTGTTCGGCATGTGCAAGGACCTGGGTTCGAACTCCAGTACCACATGTACAACTCAGTGTCAGAGAAACAAGGGCCATCTGGAAAAAAAAAATTCTCTTTCTCTCTCTATCTCTCTTTAAAAAAAGGTAAATAAATTTTAAAAGTCTCTTTGTTGACCATCTCAGTAGCACTTGGTGGAATTCATAAGCTTCCAGACCACCATTTAATCTCTTAAAGCTTAATTTTCTTTATCTAAGTAGTGTTGAAATCTTGCAAATTCGTTGTAAAGATTAGAGAGTGTGTAACTACCTTCATGCATATCATATATTATTTACTACAATAATATAAATTAAATACTGTTAGTAAAATAAACTTTTGTTATAACAGGGAAAAATAAAACAGTATATTTATTGGAAAGTATAGAGAAATTGCTGAGTAAAATATCTTGGATTTCATACCTTCATCATTCTTTTTATCATGCAATAATGAAAATAGTTACTGACCCAATTGTCTCCTTCAGCAAGGAGAAAACAGTCTACACATTTAAACTCTGTATGATCAGTGTTCATCACAAAACCTATCACAAACACTTGAATGCGTGGTTATAATGCAAACTTCCAGAGCACCGTTAGTAGAAAAGCATCTCGTTCATCTTCTAAGACTGATTTTATTCAGGTACATTAAGGTACATTAAGGATTGCAGATAACAGAGCTGTTCCTTTATTCTAAGACCTATATGACAATGTTGAAGCACCATATACAATTTATCACATATTACAGGCTTGCTATTCAGCTGTAACTAAAATTTGCAATTAGACTACTAGCTGTTGTGTTTTACTATTCTTCACCTCATTAAGAGGACTTCCCAAACTGGTGACTTATTTTTATGATGATTAAGGATCAACTTGAAGGGCTAGAGTGATGGTTCAGCAATTATGGTGCTAGCCTGGCTTGTGAGAGTATGCGGGTTCAAACCTCAGCACCATGTACACAACGAAGTCTTGGAGCAATGAAAGTCACATAAAAAACTAAATAAAATTGATTCCCCCCCCCCTCTCTCTGTCTCTTCCCCTCCCCCTCTCTCTTAAAAAAAAGGATCAAGTTGAAAACAGACATATATGCACCATAACTAATAGCAATCTTTCTAGTGTTTTGTGTCCTATGTTTTATTTATTTGTTTATTTGCTTTTTGGTACCAGGGATTGAACCCAGGGTCATTCAACCACTGGATCACATCCCCAAGCCTTTTCAATATTTTATTTTGAGACACCATCTCACTATGTTGCTTAGGGCTAGCTTTGAACTTGCACTCCTACTTCAGCCTAAGCAGCTGGGAATACAAGCATGAGCCACCTTGCCCAGCTATGTCCTATGTTTTAGAAAAGGTACTGTTTTGCTATAATCCAATTTTATTTGGTTTTTCTATGAGAGTGTTTATTTAAGGGCAATAATACACTAAGCTGCAGTGTGAAAATGCACATTAACAATTAGCACCAGGTTGTTTTTTCAAACCGCCAATGATGCCATTTTAAGAGTTCCCCAAAGTGTTTTAAAGATTGAGAAAGCATTTGTGTCATTACAAAGTCATAGTTTAAAGCTTATGAGTTTTCCTTTCAACTAAGAAAGGCATTTAAAACAACCCAGAGAGGATAGGATAGAAGAAAATAGATGAATCTGTAATTACTTGGAGTACTACAACAGTTCAGCATTCAATACAGCATTACTCCTTTAGATGTGAATATTTAATGCTAAAATAGATTTTCTGCAATAGCCATGAGTAGTCAGGTTTTCTAAGTTAAGCATACCTCTGAAATTTAGTCTCTAAAAACTTTCTCTGTTTACAAAACAAACAAATTTAACCATCTAGGTCACTGGAACCTGTTTTTCCTTTCAAGTCAAATTTGGTTAAAAATATTATTTTTATCTCAGTTAAGTGTGATTAGCTTCACTGAATGATTGATTCCAATTTAACTATACAGAAACAATTTTTTCTGCTATTGTCATGAATCAGCTCATATCTTTTCATTTGGACTATTATAGTGACACCCTTCTTCTAATCTCTCCCTCTTAAAATAACCCTGAAAACCCTCATTAAGCCATTCTTCATGAACTTCAATTCAGATCTTGGTCTTCACTATTACCAATGAACCCAAACCATATATGCTCAATCAGCCCTCTTTGAATTGGGAATAAAAGTAACATGGTCTGTGCAATAAGACTACTGATGGGAGTAAACATTAATTCATGTATGACACATATCCAAATTGGGTGATTTTTTAAGCACTCAAACAGTAAGTTCTCAGTGATGGAACCTCATTTTTTAAATCTGCATTTTTCCCACCCTGGATATGGAAGTGAATCAAGGATTCCTGTAAAGTATCTCCACAAAATGTCCATAACCTGCTTTTCAAAATATCTCCAAATATAAAAAACACCCTTTCTACTACTACAGTAAACTGTCTTTTCTTATTTACATAGCTGTATTGAGATATAATTCACACACCATAAAATTAAAACCTCAAAGTTAATACGTTTATTGGAGTGTGTCTTATTGTAGTCATCCCAATAGGTACAAAATAGCATGATGTTATACTTTTTTATTCATCCTTTACTCTCACACCTCTGTTCATTTATTCTTGTACTTTTGTTTTTTACAGCTCCCCTTTTCCCTACCTGTGGTTGAACTCCTACTCTTCCTTAAAGGCACAGTTACTAATTTCACTATTTTAGAAGCACAATTCAACCTACCACTAAAAAATAAATCTCCTCCTTACTCCTACTGCTGTAAGCACTATTATTTTTCATTATAGCAACTAGATTGTTTACTTTAAAAACAAACAGAAAGTATGTGTTGTTTTTATCTCTTTCCTGGTCAAACTCTGAACTTCTAAAAGGAAAGGATCATGTACAGTATAGTGTTTTTTACCCAATGACATTTGGTATTTGTCAAATTTACATTTGCCCAGGCATTCACTTAATAACTAGAGGAAATAACACCTTTTTAAATAAGGAACTTCCCATGCTTTTTAACAACACACTAAGATTTTTAAATAAATCAATATGATTCTTAATCTAATTAAAACTAAACAGTTTGAAATTTCAAAATAAGTATTCACCTATCAACTTTCCTCATTTGATTCTAATTTTTCTTGAGAAAGCATATTGTCCCAGTGCCTAGAATAATTTCAAAGCCACAGAAAATGTGTGAATTTTTGCTTACTTGATCTACTGAGTTAAAAATGAAATAATGAATAATGAAATAATGCCTTCTCTGTCAGCAAAGGATGAGGATGTAAAGGCTAAAATAATATTTATTTCTCTGGATATAACACTCTCCCAAATTCCCATAGGAGTTAAAAATAAAGCTGTTTTTTACAATTATATTAGGTTACTTTTAAATATTCTGTAGCTACTAATGGAGATGACACTCAAATGTATTCATATAGTATATAGAAATATGATCTTTAATTCAAATTTCTTGAGTAGAAAGAGAAAATAAGTGATGGTTCTTTTTTCTTGACATTGGTTGCTGCTTTTACATTGCACCATATGTCATGATCTTGTAGAAACATAACCAGAAGAGCCCATTTCTTCAGCTAGGACACCCTTGAAGTTCTATATCAAATATCCTCTAAAAATAAATGTACTTTAGAAAATTTTCTAATCTTTATTCTCCTCCATGTCAAAAGCAATTCCTACTAGTATATTTGAATCCATCTCATGCACTTGACTAAATAGTGTATCAATTCCTTCACATAAATTACTTCATTTGATATTCATGAAATCTCAAAGAGACAGTGTAATTTCTCTCATTTTATACATATCAACTGATGCACAAAGTAGTCAAATAACTTGCCAGAGGTACCAGAATGGGTTAGTAATGGTGCTGGAGTTTTAACACAGAGTTCTTATTTCCCTTGAGAGCACTAAGTCTCCTTTCAAGTAGTTTCCACTTTCATGGATACTCCAAAGTAGTATCCATGAAAGTGGTATCCAGAATACAAAACAAAAGCAATAATTTGTAGAATTTGGGATAAATACAGAATCCATTGTTAGAGTGACGTCACCTATTTTTTTCTACCCAGCTTTACATTCTTCTCCCAAAGCCCAGAGTTCACATTTTATTTTTGCATACATAATAATAAAATTTATTTACATATATTTTAAGTGTAAAATGTGGCAATAGGTTACTCCTGGGTTACCTCAAAATCATGGTCAAGAATTACTTAAATTTTTTTAAAAAGCATTCATGATACATGCTTCATAATAAATACAAAATCTTTGAAGAATATGAATGACACCTGCATCCATTTCAGACAGGGAAATAGAGCTTTTAGACATCTCCAATAAAGAAGATCATGTTTTCATAGGTATGTTGAATCACATATTGTAGCTTGTTCTTTCCAGTCCTCATTATGATATGCTTCCTTGTCTGGACATGATTTCATATATTGCTAAATGTATAGCAATTTTTGGAAACATTTGCTACTAGTAAAAGTAGTGAAGTATGGAAAAACAAAAAAGAAAAATGTGATTCATTCATACAGGAAAGATTTCTTCAATGAAGACTTCATTAAAGTACATCACAGGGAGGAGGGATGAATTTAAACTTTTCTCCCACTATTTTTGTTTTTTGCTTGATTGGAATAGCGTCACCACTAATAAAAACCATAGGATCTGCTGAGATACAAAGAATGAGCAATGCTTTTTCCTCTGGACACTCTTACTTGTATCCACTTTTTTAGCAGAAATGAAAGAAAATCACTTATATTCAACTTCTTAAATATTCTGTTTGGACTTAGAAATCCTTAAGAAAAACAATATCATAATTTTTGGACTTTTAAAGGAAAAATCACGGTGTGGATTTTCCACTAGCTTAGCATATAGGTAGATCATGGCAATCCACATTCATTTTGAAAAATAGAACAAAACAACACAGATAATTGATTTGTTCAACACTTGTGTCTACAAGCTCAAAATAATCATTCCCCTCTTATAAACACATTTATTAACTTATTCTCTTACTCCAATTTTCCCTTCCATTTCCTTGCAAAAAGAGTTTCTTCTGATTCTTTTAGTTTGGTTTTCTTGATTCAAAATATTCTTTAATATCAACACATTTTCCGTGAATATCAAAAAAATAAATGCTTGAAAAAAGATCAAAAAGTATATCAAACACTACCAACTTAACACTCTCAGACACTCTTGGAATGCTAATTGATACATAAACATTCATTCAACTACCAAATATTTATAGAATCTATAACAAGTCAGACACGTATTAGATACTGGAATATCTTTCTGGAAAAGAGAAATAATTCTGTGTAACTACCTAAGTAAATATTAAAAATTGCATGTCCCTCTGCCTCACTACTTTCCTAATACTATTTTATTTGCACTTTTGTTCTCCAAAAATTATTCCTATTTTTCGACACAACTCTATTCCAAGACTATTCTGTTTCTGTGATCTATAGTGGGCAAGGTATACATTTGTAGAAAAAAAGCAGCAATACATTTAGCATAATTAATTGCTGTAATCAAATTGTTAAGATTTTAACATAGGGGATATGGATAATTCAACCACATTCAGTTATAATTTCAACTAATTATTTTAAAATTATATAAAATGTATTGCACAAAACTCAGTTATTTGCAGCATTTGAAGTTCTTATCAGCTGTGTCTGTGACATCATGACAGATGGTCAGTTCCCTGAAAGATTTTTTCTTTTAATATGAAAATGTGTCCTAAGTATGGATAACCTGTACGTTTTCTTTGAAATGAGTTTTATGAGCTTTCTGTAAAAAGTTTAATTAGCTCTTCAGCATTCTGTCCCTTTTTCAAAATTGGAGCTTTCTCTTTTCATTTTGGTTAAGAAAAAGGTTGAGATGTATGTGTAAAACATTAGCTAGTCACCAAAGAGTAGAACTGCATCCTGCATTCGGCCAAGGAAAGTAGATTACTTGGAAAGAAGTCAACCCTAAAAAACTGTCAATAACTTTTTTGGCTACTGATGTTCCAAACATTTTATTAGTATTTGATCAGTGTTCTAAAACAAACTAAAATATACTCAGGATTTATTGGCTTTGAAAACAAATGATCAAACAAAGGAAATCCATTCCTTTCTCATTATATTGTTTCTATTAAAAATTAGAATCTATATTTGAACCTCTGGCACTATGTTGTTTTGAAATGAGATATATTCCATCTGAATTCTATCCAGATAACTTGAATAATTAGTTAAGATCTGAGCAAATATGCCATAATGTTTAGGAAAAGGCACACAACAAAAATTAAGAAGACCTCAATTTAACTATGATGCTAGCAATTTCCATCAGCTCTGAAAAGTAAAGGGGATAACAATTCCTGCCTTATGTCTTTTCCAAATGGGTTATTGTTTTTATATATTAGATCAAAATCTAACCTATTACAAATTAGAAATATTTTATAAATACAAGTGCTCAGGTTATATTTGATATCAATTAAAATGTATCAAAGAACTTTTAGGTATTCATATAATTGAAATTTACACAATATATAAAGAAAATAGAAATGTATATATAGTGCACAGTTAATGGTGTAAAATGCATGTTTAGAAGTCTCAGAAGAAAACAGACTAAAAATGTTAATTGTGATTCTCTCTGGTTATGGTAACGGTAAATATTTCCTTTTTTAATCCTATCCATCCTTCTTTTTTCAAAATTTTAAAAGTAAACATGTACTAGTTTTAAAAGAAAATGTAGAATTACCTTTCCTCGGATATATTTTGCTTATTTGATTTACTGGTAGTGAATATAAAGGTTAAATTTTTTTCCTTGCATTACTGATAATTACTTGAAACATCAAGACTGGTTGAATCATACTAAACATTTCACAATTCTTGCCCTGGATTTCTCATCTGAAAATATTATCTGCATCTTCCGTTTATTCTGGGATGAAGAGAAATATTTTTATCTTACATTATTTTTAAAAACTGGTATTTAAGCTTTGTTCTTCTTTTCCTCTTCCATAATATATTAATATTTTCATTATTTTTTTATGTTCCTTGTGATTGTCTTAATTAATCTAGATTTTTACCCTAAAGTGTTCTTTGTTTCTTCAGCAATGTGTACCATTCTTCTTGAGTGATAACCAAGGAAAGTTGGTGTTACACATGTTCTAGAATCTGGAGGGCATATACATCCACAGTGTCTATACTTCTGCAGCTCATGGATAATGTCAGCCTGCTTCACTTAATGAAGACCAATTAAAAAATGTGAAATTAAAATTAATTTTATATATCCCCTAAAGTAGGAATAACAGTGGTGAAATAGTTTAAAATACTTCTATGCAAATAAAAGGTGAAAATTTGAAAGTGGTCTGCTTTCCCATATTATTTCCAACTATGTCCAATGCAGATATACTATAGATATTAAAGTTTGATACTGCATAATTTAAGTTTTTTTGTGTTTAACACAACATGACATGTTCAAGATTTCAGAAGCAAACACAAGGGTGGAAATTTTTCCCCTAATATCTATCAGAGAAAATATCTTGGAATAGCAAGAACAAATTGAAATATGGATTATACACTACTTTTATTAATGTTCCTCTTTCCTTCCATATAGAGTTCATGAAAGTAGTGGATGAACTCTCTCAGCAATAACTCTACTAACCACATGAAGGTTAACTGAACTCAAAAGATGAGTCTTTCAGTATTCTAATTTCATTCAAAAGTTATAAGTATTTTGACTGATGACTAATAAGGCACTTTGAAAACATATAGTATATAATTGCCTACCATTAGCAGAATATATCAGAAAATTTTACTTTCATTTTTACACAGTTGATTTCTGGCCAGCTCCTCATTGTTTCATTTTTCTCATCTTGCTCTGGCTTGCATTCAGAACTCCAGTTGACTTACAGGATTTTTGCATTTGGCTCAGGTACAACAGGGTAGTGAACAGACCCTTACTACTTCTGAATATTTCTAAAAGAATAATGCTCCACCCACAAATGCTCCAAAAGTGTACATTTTAACAACATCAAACAATTAAACACTGAACATAATATTTTATGAGATGGAGCCAAACTATGTTCATGTTTGATTGATTTTTCATGAAATTTTGAAGTTTTATGAATTATTATAAAGATATAGATGATACAGATATAATTTCAAGTTATCTTTACATTATTTTGTGAAATTTATAGGATAGATAAAAGTTGTCCCATTATACATAAAACAATCTTGGCACACATTTATTACCAATTCAATAATAACTACTAGTCCTGGCTTTTTTTTTTTCCAGCAGGAGTTTCTTCCTTTCAGATTCCCGAAAGGTTGTGAAATTCCTGAAGTAGATTTTATAAACCACTACAGTGCACTAAAACTTGTCTGTAGAATAGAGGTATTTCTCACACATGTATTTTTATAACTTTAAAATATGTTTAGGGGTACTATTGATTGATAAGCTATATGTCAATTATTTATATTTCATTCAATGGCTATAAAGGAATCATTATTTTTACACATAAAGTCACTCAAAATTATTTTCTGAAACTGATGATTCTTATGCGTAAAGCATCTGAAAAGCTCTAAAGTAGCACAGTTTTATAGAGAAAGTTGCACAAAATGTAAAAATTAGATTACTCAGAGGAGTGGATAGGCTATTATTTTGTTGTGTATACACACACACACACAAATAGTCAAGAAAAAATTTGCACCCAAATATTTTTTCACTGATTCTTTTTTTTTCCAGCAAGAGATATGATGTATAATATATTTCTCCCAATTGCCACTTTCCTCAAAGAAAAAGAGGCCAAACTCCAAATCAATGTAACTTAGCCTTAGGGAACTAACATAAGAAGAAGAAATAGGTTTTACTTTTCATCAGGGTGAATTGCAAATATTGATCAGTACAATTCTTGAAGGAACCTATTTAAGAATCATTTAGTACTGCTTTGGCCAATGTAAGACTGTTAAAAGAAAGATGCTTTTCTCTTCAATAGCTGTGTAGCTATGACAGTATTATAAATAAAAAGAAACCACTAGCATTAATAAGTGAAGAAAGTAATCAAATTAACATAATATATTAATTAGATGACTTTAATTTGTTCATAACACATTTAGTTTAGAAGCAATTCCAATATTCACTTGCAATAGTAAAAAAAAATCCACTCATCCAAGAATTATGGGTAGAAAAGATGACTAGTAATGGTAACAGAGAAAATAGCAAATGAATATGATATGAAATGAGATGTAAAATCACAGCATCTAAACACTACAAAAGAAGAAAACCTATGGATGAAAACCAACAATGGAAAGTGAAGATGAAGGTTACTGATTATACCCCTAATTGGAAATAATACCACTCTGCTTCCAATCTGGACACACTCATATCTTCTATTTATAGCACCTTCTCAGCATTAATCAAGGTTCTGACCCCACCCATACTTTGAGAAAAGACAGCTTATTTTTTTAGTTCACATATTTTGATGTTTAAGAGAACAAAAAAAATTTTTGTTTGTTTTCTTAAAAGTGATAGAAGTGATACAATAATGTCCTTATGTCTGGGTGAATTTGAAAAAGGATCTTTATCAGAAAGATGAAAATTAGATGAAATCTGCTTTCACACTGAAGATGTGCCAAAGAAGTATTTATTTTGGGGGGAACATTTTATCTCTCATTCCCTAAGAAAAAAACTAAAGTTAACAGAAAAATGACAAACAAATTTTAATTCTGAAAACTGCTGTCTAGAATATAATCATGCTAAAATGATAAGATGAGAGTTATAGCAATATTAAAAATAGCATAATTGTTATTACAACACATCTACAACAAATTATATCTATATAGAGTTCATTAAAGTGGAATGAGGTCATATTGACAAATAGTAATCACCATTGATGTATAATATCAAGAGACAACCATGCATCAATTCATGCTGTTGCATTTTTATTTTTTTTTAAATCCCAAAATACCTTAGAAATTATAAACAAAATTTGTAGAAAAGAGGCACATGCATTATTTCATTATGTACACAGGTGTATTATATATAATATGTGTGCACACACATACATTTTATTACTTCTGTTCCTCTGAAGAACCTTAGCTAATATGCTACATGAAAGGTATACAGCAACTCCCTCTACTATCTTCATAATTTTTCTTTAAATATAAATTATAAAATGATTTTGTTTAAAAAATAAAGTTAACAATATAATACTTAATCACAGCAGTTCTGATCATCCTTAATTGTCAAGGAATTGAAAAACAAGAACACTTAGTAGGACTGTAAAACACATGAATCATTTTAGAGTGATATATCCATTACAAATGTATTTGGTTTCAGTAACAAAATCAAAATTGAGTCACTTAAAATTCATGAATTTATTCAGGACCTATGTGATGAACATTAAAATATGTCACACAGATCTTCAACTGTAGGGAATATAATTTCCCAGAGACCACAACCACTAGAATCTTAATTTCTTCACCAAATTTGTTCTCTAGGCATTCTGCCCATGGGAAGGAATACAAGACATTTTATTTCTTGGTGATATAAAATAAGACTGCTCAGATGGATGAATTTGTTCAAAGATTATATATGTCACCAAACTTTCTTAGAACTTCATTAAAATATATTTCTCCCTTTCGCCCAAATTTTCTTAACTCTTTCTCTCCATATTTAAGGGCAGGACCCATAACATTATCTGATTTTTCTCCAAGGCTCCCTCTACAGTTTTCCTCATAATGGGTTACTCTCAAATTTCTCATTAATATTTTGACAAATCCAACCTGAAAGCCTGCTTCTTATTGGACCTTGTCTAATGACACCTAAATAGCAATCATTTTTCATTAGCAATGGGCATACTTAGAATCCAGACTATGGCTTCTAAATATCATGTTCTACTAAAAAGAAATTAAAGTTCAATGGAAAGTGGCTGATTCCAGACATAGTGGAAGTACAAGGAAAACTTGGTGTCTAGGAAAAATGTTGCAAACTATCACTTACTAAAGAGAACAATTCAAAGAGAGAGTTTCTAGCTTGGATGGTATTTTATTGACCAGTCTAGGACAATTTTATTTCCAAAAAGAAACACAATAGATTATACCACAATAATTAATTAGTTCATAGTCTCAATTAATCACACAAAATCAAGGCTTTACTAAAAGAATGCCAACTAATAAATGAAGCAGAATTGTAAGTATGAGAAACTGAGAATTTGTAATAAGGAATAGAAAATCAATGATACAGATTAGGGTTATTAATACATATTAAAAACTTTTGGTGAAAAATAATTAAGGAAGAGATCAACTTTTTGTATGACAGTATGAAAAGCTCTTCCAGGGCCACTGGTAAAAACTGCTAAATCAATTTCCATGCATGTGTGAATTATTTGGAATGGATACACATACTATGTAGAACTATAAAGCTCTAATAATAATTATAAAGTATTAAAAAAATTAAAGGACAATCATTTAAAGTCTCTGGAAGTGATCCTAATGATGCACTGTGAATGAACAAGCAGGTGTTCAAGAAAATCCATAAAAATTCAATAAGAAAAGTGACAGTCTATGATATTTGAATGAAAACTGCCCTTCCTCCTTCCCCCATTCCATATCAACATAATGGAAACCCGCCTCTAGACTGGTACAAGCATGAACAGAAAGTTCTAGACAAAGTACTTTCTTCCGGAAGAAGACTTTAGCATGTCTCATTCTGCACCCAACAACCTGTTGCTGAGGATAAGTTCTAGACAAATGCATTTGAGAGCTCAGGACTCTCTTCTCTGCACAACCTCTAGTCATGGAAAAGGGGCTCAAACTTGGTTACAGTCTGCTGAGAATATGCGGATCGCAATTGACCTTGCCCTGGCTCACAAGGGTTAGTGTTTCCATATGAGTAGAAACAAATAGAGAAGATCCCAGGCTCTCTCATGCACCCTCCATGGAATGCTCAGCTTCTACAGCAGAGTATCATCAGAGAGAAATGCCATTTTCCCTGCCCCCAGATTCAGAGCCCTGATCAGAATTTTCCTGTGATAAAAATCAGACCATAAAGCCTATAGTCTGATTTTCCCAAAGGAACTGACACCATCTGTACCATATTTGGAGAAGTTTGAGGATTCTCTTAAAACAGTGTATGTTGTTTCCATTGTTTATATATGAAGTGTTCCCCAAAATGTCTTACTTTTTTGCAGGAATGTTCAGAGGTTAAAGCAATTAGATTCTGAAACCTGTAACCTAATCAATTTATCCTAGTTTGAATGGATTACCTTGGTGTTAACTATAGGCAGATGGGGCATGACTGTGGATAGGAGGTGGGTCACTGAGGGTATGTGCCCTGAAAGGATTCATTTTCCCTTTGGCCCCTTTCTCCTTCTCTTTCTCTCTTCATCTCCTTCCTAGCTGCTGTGATTGGAGCAGTTCTATTCCACCAAGCCATGATGTTCTGCCTCATGATAGCCAGAGCAATGGTCTTAGCCAACCACGGATTAAACCCTTAAACACTGAGACAAAATGAACTTTTCTTCCTCTAAATAGTTCTTGTAGGGTATTTTGATCATAGCAATGAAAACCTAACTAACATAGTTGTAATGATAGTGGCAAAATGTGAGGGTATGCGTAGATTCTATGAAGACACAGATTAACTATAGGCTAGCCCCTTTTCTTGGGAATGTTTGAGAAAGAGATAGCTGTGAGGATCCTTTTTGGGATCAGAACACATGTCAAACCCTAATTTTGGGAACTATTCCTTCAAGGGAACCAAATTTTATTGGAATAAAATTGTTCAGCAATTTATGCCTCCAGCCATTATTGAAAACAATAGAACAATCATCTAACAATTGTTTTTTAATAGAAAGAAGGAAAGAGTGAGAGAGAGAGAAAGAGAGAATTAATTTTATATATATTTTTTTGTTTTGTTTTGTTTGTTTTGTTTTGTTTTTCTGACATGTAGTTGTGTATGTGGTGATTCAGTTTGAACACCAGTCCTCACGCATGCCAGGCAAGCACTCTAGCTCACTGCTGAGTCACTGCTCCAGCCCTCAACTAACACTTAACAGAACCTAAAGTGAAAAAGATGAGGCAAGTCCTGCAGAAACCAGTTTTCCCAGGGTGACCGGGCATTACCAAAGCTGTGCCTGCCTAAGGAGCCACAGCAGAGAACCAACACTGAAGGAAGGGGTGGTGGTGTGAAAATAGACTTCACCAACAGAATCGAGCCATTTTTTAATAAATAAATAAAATGGAAGGTTCTGAAAAAGCAAGAAGTAAACCTAAATTGCTACATTCTCTAAAACGTCATGTTTCCAACAAAATAATAAGAAACATACAGAAATACAAGAAAGTATGACAAAAGCACTTTAAATATTTTTAAAAGCAGGCAACACAAACTGTCCATGATGGTAAGAAGATTTAACACAAAAAGTTTGCCAACTCTCCACTATAAATATGTTCAAAGGAACAAAGGAAACTATGACTAAAGGCAAACAAAGGAAGACAGGATAATAATGCCATAAAAAAGATGGAATCAACAAGGAAGTAAAAGTTAACAAGAGTCAAATGGAAGTCTGAGACTTGGAAAATACAGGAAGCCCCAATGAAAAATTCAGTAGAGGTGTTCAACAGTAGATTTGAACTGGTAGAAAAAGAAATTAGTGAACTCGAAGATAGATTAATAGAGATCTTGCAACCTGAGAACAACAAAGAAAAATAATGGATTAAAATGTACAAAGACCTAGAGAAACGTAGTATACAATTGAGAGCACAACATATATGTAATGGTTCTGCTACAAAGAGAGGACACAGTAAAAAAAGAAAATATATTAAAGGTCAATAATGGTTGAAAATTTACCAAATTTAATGAAAAAACACTAACCTACATATGTGGAAATCTCATCAAAATCCAAGGATGAGAAATAAAAAGAAGAATGCAGACACTTAAAATGATGAAAGTAAAAAATGAGAAAATCTTGAAAATATATATTTTAAAAAGTACTCATTGCTTACAATGAAATTGCAATAAGAAGCAATGACTGTCAGAAAGGAGTGGAGTGTGACATGTTCAAATCACTCAGTGGGGGGGACGGACAAACAAACAAAAAATTACCTACCCAAATTCCTGTATCCAAAAAAAAAAAAAAAATGCTTTCAAATATAAATGTGAAAAAAAATCCCAAGATAAAAGAAGTAGACAATTTCTTGCTGATTCACCTTATAAGAAATACTAATGGGAATTCTTTCGGTCTAAAGCAAGAAATTCTAGATGGCAATTCAAACTCACACACACAAAATAAGGCATACATCTAAGGTAATTATGCAATTAAAAAGGAACACAAATGCGTATTGCCTTTCTTCTATTAAGTGATTTATATAGCAAATAATATTTACATGATGTATTGTTAGATTTACTACATATTAAAATGTAGTGCATTTATAAAAGATTTACTACATATTAAAATATAGTGTATTTATAAAAACATTTAAAAGGAGATATGTGCCAACACAGATGTATTTAGCTCAGGAAATGGCTATAGATGGTAAAATGAAAATTATGCAAAAAAAGTGTTAATGGGTTTGTAGTATTAATAAATGTAGAATGTACCACTGTGATACACAATAAAGGGAAAAGTGCTATAGAGTAGTAATTTTTTACATATCACTTTAATTCAGTACAAATCTAAATTTAATATATATTCAATATAAATCTGAATTTGATCCAGATCTATTAATATTTACATAAAAAGTCCTAAAGCTTTTACTAAAAAATAAATTTTTAAATGTGAGAAAAATCATTAAAGTTACTTAAATGCTTCAGTAAAAAATATTTAGTTAAAATAAAGTTGTTTCTTGTCTGTCTCTCACTGTCCCTCTCAATTTATTAAAAAATATATTTAGTTAATATAAAAGAAGTGGATTAGACAATGTACATAATGCAAAATTGTTTAAATGGATTCAAACAAAGATTAGCCATATATGTTCTATAGAAGTCACTCTTAAGACAATAAAGCAAAACAAATAAATAAAATAAATGGATGGAAAATACCTCATGCAAACAGGAATCACAGAAAAACTGTGTTACTGACATTAAAACCAGAAAAAATAGACTTGGAAATAAAAATGATATTAGAGATAAAGACATTTCAAACTGATAAAAGGATCAAAAGCTCTTAGTAACCTATGTAATATGTATATATCATCCTCTAGTATCAGGTATTATTTGATAGAAATAGAAGCATATCCATTGCCTCTACTTAAATTAAAGATGCAAAGAATGCAAGGATTGATTTATGTTCTGAATGTTATCAGAACCACCATGAATTTACATACATACATAAGCATGTATGTAGTGAAGTATACATATATTTCTGTACACATGAGGATAATATATAGATTAGTAGACAGAAATTTAATAATTTAAATTGGCACTTGATAATCCTTCAAGTTATACTATACATGTATTTCTATAAATTATTCAATATTATAAGAATTTTATGTGATACAAATTTTAAAATAATATGTGATGAACATATAGGCATTTCCATCTAGCAAATAAAAAAGAAAGATATCCAATAAAGCATACATAATGAATTGAATTCTTTATCTCTAACATATAAATATATATGCATGCATTTGAATATAGATTTAAGTATAAGCAATCTATATGTACATTTATTAACATAAAGAAATTCAGTAGATTTAAATTGTTCCTCAATGACCCTACAGGTATTTGAGATACAAACACTAACACATGCAATTTACATATAAAATTTCTTAATCATCAGATATTAAAATAGCTTTCTCTTTTATGCTTTAATAAATAATTTGCAATAAACATTCTAGTGCATATGTGTGTGGGAATGTGAATCAATATTCATGCATGCATACGTACATGCATAAAATAAGTGGATTCTTAGAAATTTAGATCAACTAAGTAGAATTTCTTGGTGTGTGCATAGTTTAAATTTTAAAATATATTTATAGTCTAGACCTTGAAATTAGAGAAATATAAAAAATTCTAGATTCTATAGCCCCTAACACAAATCTTTTCAAAGATTTTAAAATACCCCCATTTGATATTTGGTATGGGCGAAACAAATTTTATGTTACTGTTTATTTTTTCCTAACCTATGGGCTAAATCTCCATCTAATTATTGTTTTAATTTCCATTTCATCAACATTTAGTAAAGGTGAACAAATTTTTATATATTTTACTGGTAAAATGAGTGCACTATGTCTTTATCTATTATCTATTTTTTTCAGGGTAGTTTATATCTCATCAATTAACTCTCTCAGTCTTACCTTCATATTCTACTTCTTTATTTTCTACTTATTTATGCTGATTAGTGCCATAAATATATTTAATTTGAAGCATTCAATGTCTATAGATAGATATACTATGCATTTATGGCCTATCCACTTTCTTACTATATACATGGCTTCATTTGTTTGAATTGCACAATTATGGTCATAAAATTTTTAACTCATTTATTTTTACAGACTCTACATAATGACCATATTTCAATGTTGTACATGCCTTTTCATGAACATCAATTGTATTGTTAGTCAGGTTTTGAGAAAAGTTGATTAACATTTGAGGCTAAATTATCTAGTCATCTTCTAGAACATATATATAAAACATAGTCTCAACTCTAAAAAAAGCAATATAATTTGCATATTGACTAAGATCAAGATTTATAATGAAACTCAATAAACAACATATTTCTTTCCAATATAAGAATCACCATACCTCTAAAGGAATTCCAGTATTTTTGTAGAGTGGGCAGGGTTACATTTATTTAAGAAGATGAAAAAATATTTAGGGTTACCTAGAATTCTACTCTTGAAGGTATGGAAGACACTACTTTAGGCAGGTGTGTGTGTGTGTGTCCATGGTGACTGCAATAAACCCAGAATTTCATACATGTTAGGCAGGTTCTCTACCACTAAGCTACACCTCCAATTCCCTATATGTTTTTAAAAATAAATTTATAAATCATCTATCTCAACCTCTTGTATCTAATGTATTGTTGTGAGTAGTTTTTTTTCAAATGGTCATGACAGGATGAATCAGTAACAAAATGTATCAATAGTTAATTTAAAATTGACCTAGTAGGTATATTCTATTATTCTCCATCTGACATTGAATATTCTCTTCCAAATTTGATGGTTCTTTGTAGAGTTGGCCTCAAATGACATTAATTTTTGGCACTAAAGATAAAGATCAGTTTATGCTTCAAGCAACCCGTGTTATGGTTTGGATACCAGGTATCTCCCAAAAGCTCATGTGTAAAACAATGCATGAAGACTTAAAGGAGAAATTATTGGATTATGAGAACGTTAATGCAAGAAAAGAAATGAATGAAGATAAGAAAGAGGAGAGTGGTGGCAGCTCAATAGTAACACAAGGCTGGCTTATTCAGGAGAAACCTATGGAGGGGCGCCCAGTTGAGTTGGAGATCCACCTGCTACTTACAGCCTGCTACTTACAGGGAATGGGGGGCAGGGGATAAGGTGCAAGTTTTCTAAAATGGGTTTTTCAGTAAGACGGGGATCCTATGATAAGGGCCTAAGGCAACAAGTTCTGATAAGAGTCTGTGGATTTCAAAACAGTGAGTAGGGACTCGGCTGCTTGGCTAAGCGGCTTCTGGTTATTTTCAATACCCATAATTCCAGACTCTAAATGGATATAATGAGTGGGGTCAATGATATCAAATTTTTATCCAGTTAGTGGGTTAACAGACATAAAGTATTAATTCTGCTTACGAAGAAGATTCCTTGGTTATAATTGAAGCAGCCAGAAAGGAGATAGGAGATAACTTTCTTTACCTAGAGGCAGGGTCTTATAGGGAAATTTTAATAGGAGTGTGGTGGGTGGTCACGTGGACTTGGAGATATCCCACATTGTGGCTGACACCTCAGGAAGGAGAGTTGATAGTGGTGTTAGAGAGGAAGGAAATGGCATGAGAGAATAAAGGAATGAGAATAAATGAATGAGCCATTGAATTTGGTTAGTGTGCTCCTGCCAAAAATAGGAGTTGGTCATCTACATGTGAGTAGGGCCTTCCATTAAGGCAGCCAAAACCAAGAAGGTTTTGGTCTAGGGTTTCAGTCTGGGGTGGAGGAATCCCATTCTCCCAGGTCTCCATTTCTATCTGTCTACAGATAATCTATGTCCTGACTCAACTCTCCTATGAAGAGATCCTTGACTGCTGCCAGGGGAGAAGGGTGATGACCTTTCTGGATTCCTTGTGCTGACATTGGGTGCTGCCTGTGACAGTCAGAGAAACTCTCCATAGGGCCTATCTGGGGGGCCTCTGTAGAAGTTGGGAGGCAGCTGCGTGGAGGGTCATATTTCCATGACCACTTGGCACTTAATGGACCATAGGCATCTAGTGCAGTAGGGCAATGCAGAGGTCCATGATGGTGGTTGGCAGGTGAGTGGATATGGTGTACATGGGGGAAGGATCATGCTAGAACAACAAATAATGAAACAATAAGTTATTTTCTGCAAGCAATTAGTACAAAATAATCAGTGTTATCAGTCAACTTTTGAAGACCATGAATAGTAATATATTATACCTTAGAATATGATCTGACATGTCATTTACTTATCAGTGGAGGCCATTCATGAATTTAGAAACCTTAGTAGAGTTGCTAGGAACACACTGAATTTTTGTAATGGCACAGATGTCCCCTTGACTTGGGGAATTCCATCTGATTTCTATAAGGTAGCTTTTTAAATAATAGAACTGAACAATCATACCAGTGAAAAACAGATTGAGTTTACTCACAATGGAGGTTAGGGAAATTTATGGATCACAAACTGATTTAGAAGAAACTTGTGACTCTGGTAGTATCTTCTGTAACCCTTTCTTTATAATCTCCCAGTTTTATTTACTTGTGGGAGGGATGACACAAGTGTAGATTTTTAGTTACATTAAAAGAATCAGTGTCTTTTCTTTTAAATGCCCATGTATGGCTGATCTTTGGTTATAACTCTCCTGCCAGGTGTTTCAGACCAAGTTGGTCAAAATTTACTTTTTTGCCTATTTCTAGGTCAGCTGAGATTCTTCAGAAGGCCACTCTCAGAGATGTGTGAGAGAGTCTTGGCTCCTTTAGCCTTTCTCGATCAGTGGTGCCATCTGCCAGAATGGGTCAGGGTCTTGCTGACCATAAGTAGCTTCACTCAAAAACAGCATGGACCTTTCCCTTTCCAATGACCAACCTCTTTTCAAATTGTGCTTAGAAGTTGGCTTAGAGCAGTCCCATTGCCATGGTCCCCTAAGTTATAGTGACCAAACAGGGCAAGGGCCAAAATATTGACTTTTTCCTTAACCCTTTAACTTCCTTAAATTTGCTCCCCTGGTTTTGTATTAAACATCCAGCAGGCCAGTTTCACCAGTTTTAAAGTGAGAATACTGGGCTTTAAGTTTAATGCATACAGTTTTATAGTTACCGCTTTTGTTTAATTTTGGTCAGTAACAGTGCTTGAAATTAGTAGTATATCTGATCTGCCCTGTAGGTGATGGTGTATCTTAACTCAGGTTTTTCTGTTTTTTTGGGTTTTTTTGTTTTTTTCTGTTAGAAGAAGTACTTCTGAAAAAGAGTAATAAGCAATGGTTGTAAAGTTTTATAAGGAAAATACAAAATAGAATTAACAAGAGTAGAAACATAATCATTTTGTATAATAGCTGTGAACCAAGAAATATAATTGACATATTTTGCTTATTTTGAGATTACACTAATGTTCACAACAAAAATCCATCTTTTGATCTTAACTTTAAATAAACTTAATTCTAGACCACTTTGGAACCATAAGGAGAGAGACTGAGTCTTAGATGAGGCAGGGCTATTGACAAATATTAAGTAAAGTGTTTTATTTCTGAAGCACCTCTTAAAAGTATCATTCTACAAAGTTCTTATGTATTTATTTCTAGAGTCATTCTGAATAAATATTTAGGAAACAGTGTTAATGATCAGAAAAAGACTTAGTCAAAGAAAACAGATATAATTCAGGTTTTCAAATGGCAGTGTGGGCCTTTTATGTCAGATACAATGTATAAAAGAGAGAACTTATTGGTTACCTTGCCTGTAAACCTATATAAATTTTAATTTTACAAAATTTTACATAAAATTTAGACAAAGCTTGAATATTTATTTGACCTTAAGAGAAACCATAAATAACTGATTGTGCCAATTATATTCAACTTAATCACACACAGACTTTTGAGATTTACCCACCACAAACCTTCTGCAACTCACTTAAGAATTTTTCATCCAGAAACATTTCTTTCATTCTAATTTCCATATCAAAGTATATTTCCATACCTATAAACTTTTGTATCTCTTTCTTACTTGCGGAAAATCTTTATAAAATGTCTTACTTTTTCAATTACACCTTAATAAGATCAAATATTTTATACTATTTACAGTACTTTAATTTAAACACAGATGAAACCTTTTATACTTTTTGTATATAAAATCCACAAAGCAATCTTCTACCATTTGCAATAATTTATATAAAAACACATTTAAAAATTCAAATAGCGTTTCTTGCGATAAACAGAAGATACTCAGATATCGTTTCCCCTGCCCTTCCAGTTTTACTGAGAATCTCAGAGAAGTACAGAAAGTCCTGCCCAGATCCACTTCAACTTTTGACTGACAGCAAGATGAAATTAGACTTCCTTACTTCCATGACAACTGTAGGTCACTTGGGCCCATGCTGACCAGTTCTAATTGGATTCTGGTCAGGAGGAATTATCATTATCTCCCCCAGTTTCAGGATCTGTTTTCAAAAGTCTTCTCCTCCAGGGTAACTTGGGTTCTTCCTATTAGCATGATTTTGGACCTACATTTCTTCTGTAGGTAACAGGTAGTTTGCTGAGGAATGCGACATAGCCTGTTCACTTAGATCAGGCAGGCGACCCTGCAGGTAAATTTCCTTTTGGAAAAGAAAGCATGTGGGTTCAGCACCTTGGGCCCATTTGATAGAATTATTCTCTTATTCTAGTGTTCCCACCATTCACATATGTCTGTTCCCTTACATTGGAGGAGGTTGCTACACAACAGAGAAAGAGATGGAGAAAGAAGCAACACACTCACTTGTAGATTGAAGGGTAGGACTCTGCCTTAGGGGGTCCTTAGTTGAGCTAAGAACTTATTTCAGTCTGTTATCCAAGGAGCTGCCAAGGAGCTCCCTCTACCATCTGATGGGAAGCCATGAAAGGAAATTAAAGTGAAGATGGAGCTGATTCATGTGCACTCGATCAGCTTTCGGCCATCTCTAGAGACCCTGCATTCACACCAGGGACTAGCCCTGGCCAGAGAATTAGAGTGTTTCTAAGAGAGATCTCAGTTTCTTGATTGAATGGATTGCCGTGAAAAGAAACTGAAGCAAGATCAGATTAATATTCACCGTGAATGAAGAGAGCAATTGCTATGTCTCACTCCAGCAAACCCTTTCCTCTGAGCCTTGAGTCTGGCAGCCACGTGTCTGATGTGGTCTTGGTATTTTTTTATAGAGTGTACAAAGTGGAGTAGAGAACTCCTGGAAGAAAAGTGATGGAGCAATTTTCTGTTTCACTTACCCTTCCGAAGATTCCTGGTGAATCCCTGTAAATATAACACAGAGCATGACTGGGTGGGTTCTGTTTTGTAAATTTGAGGAATGAAATCCATGGACACAGGATCAGGCAGAGCAAAATAACAAGATTTAGAGTAATAAAAAGGAAGCAGAACTCCCAAAGAGGGAGAGTTCCCAAGAGAGGGATCCCTTGAGGGGTTTTTCATTGAAGAGAATAATGTGAAAAGTTGAGCAGTTTGGGGAGAGAGAGGTCTGTACAACAGGTCTCATATCAGGCCTGGAGTGGAGACCTGGACATAGGGAACCTCAGACCATTCACCATTGCAGTGGACAGTTTAAGATGTTGGAGAACATGGGAGTCAAATGTGCCATTTTCAGGCCAGTGACTATTATTGTCCAACTTATATTGGGGCCAAACAATATTACAGAACACCAATCTTCCAATTGTGTCTTGGAAACACAGAGTCTGTTGGGGAAGGCACTCCAAGGGGGTCTCTGGTGGAAGCCTTGATGAGGCTTGCCCCATGTTGGATGAAATGGATTGAGGAGGGCTCCCAAGGACTCTGGTGCAGAGAAAGCCAGGAGTCCAGAAGAGTCACTCACCCAGAAGGTTATGGCTGGGGTGGATGTCCAGCAATATAAATGGTCATTCTTGGAGCCAACAGAGGGAGAGGGAAGAGAGGGAGGAGAGGGAGGGGGAGAGAGAGAGAGCGAGAGAGCGCACACGCGCGACCCAGTCAAGGTCAACGGAAGGCCCAGAGGAGCCACCCTTGATGGGAACTTTGAAATGTGGTTCCTGGTTCACACTGAGATTAGGAGAGACAGTGAAATGGCTAGGTAGTCAGGACACAGGGCCCCTATCCAAGAGCTAACAGGTAGAGGCAAAGAGTAATTGACAGGGCATGCTCAGGGCCTTCAAATGCAAAAAGACCATGAGGCTCACCTTTGTCCCAACTAAGAGATGGGGGTGGTCACAGGTGGGTACTTGGAAGTATTTGCCACCTTCTGTTTTAACCTGTGGTGTTCCTGACCAGTTTCAATGCCTGTTTTACATAGATTTTAATCAATGGAGTTAATGCATTTCTCAATGCCTGCTTTGCATGAATGTTAATTATGCTCACACCCCCAAATCTATATAACTCCTGGCCTAAACTCCGTTAGACGGTATCCTGCTTCCAGGTACCCCTCCGCTTTGTGGAGTCTCTGCTCTTCTTTCTAAATAAATCCTACTCCTTTTACTCCTCCTTCCATGGTTGTCTGTGGATTTTATTCTTCAAATTCATGAGACAAGAACCTAGAAGATCAGTGTCAAATTCCCAGGATGAATTTCCACCACACCAAGAGCTGCAACACCCAGCTTTTAGCTGGAGAGTTGCTAACACTTTCGGCTCCAGACACCTGCAGTCAGCCCAAATTCCCAGTTTTAACTGGGAATGGCTGTAAACAAGAGAAGCAGGCTGTTTTGGCTGCTGGAATCTGTAGTGCCCCAGACCCCATTCACCAGCAGGAGCAGAGAATCCGGCCTCATATCAAAAACCCTGCATCAACACCATTTGCCATTTTGTTGTAGGAAGTTAATATTTTTGGATCAAAGGTACTAAATCTTGAATTTAAGCCATTGAGTAATGGAGAGGTGTGATGGAGGTGAAAGGAGAAAACAAAGTGTCCTCATTTTACTCCTTGCCACCCAGTGGCAAAGCCACATCACCTGGGAGGAGCGGGCATCCCCAACTCTGGTCCCAAGGTGAGGACCCCCCCGGGTCCAGAAATGAGAGAGTCTTTAGCAGGACACCTCTGCAAGAGACCCAGAATCTCACCTCTCCAGTGAGATGATCAGAATGACTGGTGTTGCATGCGGGAACAAAAAGGAGAATAAATCATCTGGATGTCTAGTAGGACATAAAAAGGGGAGAGACAAGAGCAAGGCTTCCAGAGGACACCAATAGTGCTCAGAAAAGCTCTTGCTCCATTTGCATAGCTACGAGGCTGCAAAAAATCTTGCTCCAGGAGGGCATTGATTTCCATCACATTTCAGCTGCCCTTTAGCTTTAGCAAACTTGGAGGGTGCTCTGAATCTCGAATCTTGTATGAAGAGGAAGTAAAGAGTAAGGCAGAAATGAAAAGAATAGAAAGGGAGGGAGTATCACGATTATGTAAGGTGAAGGACAGAGTGAAGGAGAGAGGAGCAGCTCAACAGTTACAGGTTTATTCAGGAGAAACCTGCAGAGGGGCGCCTGTTGGAGTCTGGAACCCACCTGCCACTCACAGTATGGGCTAGATACAGAGAGAATGAGTGGGGAAGGGAACAAGTTGGGAGTATTCTCATAAAACTGGGTTTTTCAGTAGGTGGAGATTAAAATGAGTTTTTCAGTAGGGTGGATCCTCTGATAAGGACTGGAGGCAATAGAGCCACAAGACCCGAGGCCCGAGTCTGTAGATTTCAAAACAGTGAGTAGAGGGTTTGTTTCCTGGCTGAGTGGCTTTGGTAATTTTCCACATCCGTAACTTAACTCAAACAGTGAATTAATCCTCTGATAGGGATTAACTGAGTGGTAACTAAAGGCAGGTAGGTTGGGGCTGGAGGAGGTATGTCATTTAGGGCATGCTTTGGGGTACATATATTTTGTATCTGGCATGGAGTCTCTCTCTCTGCATCCTGGAGCCATGCCTTGACCTGCTTCCCTCTGTCACAATCTTCCACCATGATGTTCAGCCTCACCTTGAGCCCCAAGGAATAGAGCGGCCTTCTTTGGACTGAGACCACTGAAATGATGAGCTCCCAAATAAACTTTTCCTTCTAAAATCATTTTAGTCAGGTATTTTAGTCACAGCAATGAATAAGCTAACAAAACAGAAACTGATACTGAGAGTGGGGTCATTGCACTTAACCGCATGCTTTAGAAGCTTTTGAACTTTTTAGAATTTGTGGGAAGAATTTTGAGATGTTTGGTAGTACAAGTTAGAAATGCTTTAGATTGTTGTAAGTGGAGCTTAATGGTTGATCCTCTTGGGAAGTCAGCTCAGAAGACCAGAATGCCAATAGAACTGTGCACAGCAAAGACAGGGCTCATGAATGTTCAGAGGTAAAGGAGGACTCTATTGGAAATTGGACCATTCATGTTATGGTCTGGCTAAGAAGTTGTCTGTATTTTGCCCATGTTCTAAGACTTTAGAGCCTGATTTTACCAATGATGAGCTTTTTAAACTAGCAGAAGAAATTTCTAGAAAGCATTGCATTCAGGTGGTGGAATGGGTATTGCTGGTGCTGGTAGCTTTTAGCAAGGTTTATTATGATATTCAGGAGCAGAAAGCAGAGCAGAAAGATTTGAAAAACTTGGACTTGAAATGTGGGAATAAATCTTGGGCTAAGGAAGTTGCAGTTGTTAAAGACATTGGCAGTCACTAAATAAATGTTAAAGACTTTGCCTAAAGAGAAAGATGGCTTGAGAGCATTTCCTGAATTGGCAAGACCACATCCATCTCAGGCTCAAGGAAGTAAAAGTAAAAATTACTTTAAGAAACCTGTGGGACACTCTGTTGCACAATAGTGATTACTTAAAACACCTAGGCTTTTCATATAGATCAGTAGATTTTGAAAACATCTGGGTATTATTCAAGAAGAAATAGACCTAGAAGTTAAGTGAACCACATATTTAACTACTTATGTATATTAGAACTTACACTATACCAGGAACTCTAAGAATGTTACCAATACATTGATTTTTATTTTTTATTAGTTCAATATAGTCTTACATATTGGAAGGAAAAGTATAGATGTATACATTCATGTATAGATGGATATTGACATAGTGAGATAGTAAGGTTGACCCTAGACCAGGATCTACCCCCTAAATCCTTTCCCCAAACTCATTGATTTTTAGCACAACAAAAATCATAGGCCATATGTAATATATATTGTAAAAAATTCCTATTTATAGATAAAAACTGTAGGTCTCCATAGTTAAATAATTTTCTCAGCATTCACATAACTAAAATATGGATCTGTATTTGCCTGAATTAAAAATCTGTGTTTGCAACAACTATAAAATATTGATTCTCATATGGTATGTGTGTGTGTGTATTCCTAGATTTGCCATTTTTTCCTATAGAAGATTTATTATTATTATTACTAGTATTCTTTATCAAAGTAAGATCAACATTAGGAAAAAAATGCTTCCAACATTTCCATGATATACAATGAGGCACAAAAACATATCTCAAAAACAAATCAAAAAGTTTGGATAAGAACACATTTCATATTTGTTACCAGAAAATGATAAAATAATTTCTGGTAAAACCAAAAAAAAGACATCCATAACAGAAATATATGAATTTTGATTTGTGAAGGTTCTGAGATTAAAATAAATAGCACATCTCAATCTTGTATGTTCATTGCTCATTTATTCATTTTATAGACTTAGGGTAGGAATTTGTTAACAAGTATGGTTATAAAGATGGGTAAAAGCCAGACTTGGTGGCCAACACCTGTACCTTAGTGACTTGGAAGGCTAAGACAGGAAGATTGCAAGTTCAAATTCAGCCTCAGCAAATTAGGGAAACCCTTTCTTTAAATAAATGAATAAATAGATAAATAAAATAATAAAGGTTGAGTAGGGTCTGGGGACATAGATCAGTGGCAAAGCATCCCTGGTTTTAATCCCCAGAACCAAAAAAAATTAGGTAGTTATTGTTTAAATGTGTGGTGTCCCCTAAAGCTCCTATTAGCTGTAGAAAATTCAGAGCTAAAAATGATTTAATTATGAGATCTGGAATCTAATCAGTTTAACTTTGTTTGAATGAACTGACTGGGAGTTAACTGTGGGCAGGTACAGTAAGGTTGGAGGAGGTAGATCTCTGGGGGTGCACACTGGAAGATTTCTTCTTCATGGTGGCCACTTTCCCTCTCTGTCTCTCTCCCTGCTTGCTGACACTACCACAAGCTGAGCATCTTTTCTCCAAAGGCCCTTCGGCCATAATATTCTGCCACCTCTTGGTCTCAGAGCAATGGTGTTGGCCATCTATGGACTGAGACGTCTGTTACCATGAGCATCAAAAAACCTTTTCATTTTCTAAAGTATGAGAGTTGAAAATAAAAACAAAAGCTGATGAAAACAATGAGTAAGATATGTGTTTCCTTGTCCTAAGATATTTTTATATTATAATAGAATAAAATAAAAGTTTAAATATAAATAAGTTGAAAACAGCACAGTAAATACAGAGTGAATATTTCTACATAGTAAACTTGAGAACTCTTAAGTAAGTATTAAGTGAGAGGAAGTTCAGAGTTCGCAAGTTCTGGAGAGTGGAGTTTATTCTTTTTCTTTTTATTAACATTTTGATTTATACATTATAATTGTACCAATAAAATTATAATTGTAATAGTGACTTCCTTTGTACACATAACATAATTTAGATAATTTCATTCCCCAGTATCTCCACTTTCCCTCCCCTCCTCCCTGGAAATCATTCTTGAAAAAGGAAAATGTTTGCTCAGATAATTGCATGTATCAGTTGTGCACTGTCACAGAACAAATTTCATGACCTCTACTTAAAAACTTACAAATACACCTAATCTCTCGCCAATCGCATTGTTCCTATAATCTAATGGTAGTATTTTACTTTCCAAAAGTAATTCGAATAACATTACTACCAATGTAAAAATGTTATTTATTATGAGTTATATGCATGAAACCTTTTGTTTGAGGCTATAATGAATCATTAACGAGGATAGATTTAAAACAATAAGGAAGACTTTACTAAGGCTTATAGGAAATTTGTATCAACCCTCCAACTGAGAATGCCTAGAAATATGAACAAAAAAAATACTTATGATCTTGACAGTTTTAGAAAACTAATAAAAAATTATAGGGACAAGATTCAGAAAAATAAAGATTGCAGAGAGGAGAATCAGTAATTTTATTATATATCCCCATGGGTATACAAAAAAAAATTAGTAACTTCAAAAATGTGAGTAGCAGTTCATGGAGTGCAATGAAGCTGACAATTTGACTTCAGACTTGTTGGGATAAGGGTGGTAATGTGGAGGATATACTCATTGATTTTGGATCCAAGGGGCAGAAAAATTGAATGTAGTCCCTTGTAGGGACTAAAGCTACAAATTATCTCAAATGTTAAAAGTAAAAACTGGTGATTCTTTATCCCTTAGTTACTTTTCAAAAGCTAATATTAATCTTTGGTGGATGGACATTCAGTTATCCCAGGACTCAAATATTTCACTAATTTGTATATGTTATGACTGGTATCAAAAGTAATCAGAGCTCCAAGCAAACATTTTTTTTTAAATAACGAAAACAACAGACAATAGAAACAATGCCAAATTTCCTGGTATAACAAATTTATTATAATGAGTTCTGAAAGTATGCTGAATATTTTTGTTGAGTTAAAAGCAAATAATAAATATTGTATAATTAATAGGTTGCAGTCCAAAGAAAAGCATAAATAAACTAACAACTGTAGAACAAGTGAGACAAATTTTAAAAAACAATTAAAATGATAAAAATAGGTAACACTTACTTTACATTTAATAACATAAATTACCTCTTAAAAAGGAAAAAAAGTGAAAGACTAAACATATTATTCAAATTCAGTTTTTATGTTACTTATAAGAGCCACACCTGAAATAGAAAAGTATGTCAAAAATTTTGTAAGTAAATTATGCTTGTTAACCTATGCAACTATAAACAAAACTACTGTAGATCTAACAATATGAAAAATATACATATGAAATATAAATTTTATTTGGTGAAAATTTACAAAAAGAAAGTAAATGCTCTAAATTTTTTGCACTTAATATTGCAGCCTCAAAATACATAAAGCAAATACTTCAACAGTGTTGAGGAAAGGGCAGCAGGGAATGCCCTGACCCTGTCTTGCTGAAAGTAGTGAGTCCTGTCAAGGTAAATAATCTTGCCTGGGGACAGAAATGACCTCCTGAATACCTGCTTCACAAACATTACTTCACCATTAGCTATTTTTGCTTTGAAGTCCCCAACATCCCTCCTTTTCTTAAACTACTAGTAAATTTCCTAGTTGTGACTCTCAAAAGAAGTAGAGAAAGAGACTCCTGACTCCCTGATCTTTGAGTCTATACTCTGTCTGTGTCATTCATAATCCCGCAGGTATGTGGGTCAGCACAAGAGAGCTACAAGAAAAATTATGAATTTATAATCGTAGATTTTAGCCACATCTTTCAGTAATTGGTAAAACACACAGCAAAATGACTATATATATGTTTTATATTGCATGTATTCCATGTGTATGTTTGTGTTGAAGTTAATATATAACTTTCTTGCCTGTATGTAGTAAACAAAGTATTTCTGGAAAAGATTACTATTTAAATCCATAAACTAAGAAAATGGTCCTCACCAGTGTACGTAGGCATCATCCAATCTCTCAAGGATTCATATAGAACAAAAAGGGAAAGAAGGGGGGAATTCAATCACTTTTTTATGCTGGAAAATTCATGTTCTCCTGTTTTCTGACTTCAGGGCTCCTGGTTCTCAAGTCTTTAAACTTAGTCTGGTTTACCATTGATTCATCTTGAACTGAAACTATAACACTGGTCTTCCTGGAACTTCAGTTTGAGGTATACTTCTCAGCCTTCATAATTATGTGAGACATTTGTTCATAAAATATATTTTTCAAGATATCTATGTATGTTTTGTATAACTTTATTTCTGTGGAGAACCCTAACTGTTAAACTCAGTTTGAAAAGAGTTTTGTATCATCATTCATGTCCTAGTGCTTCCTTTGGGTTTGGGCTGAAGTTTAACTCTTCCTTAGACCTCACTAAATTCTAAGCCTACTCCCTCAATACAAAGCATGAATCCAAATCCTTATCTCTGCTTCCAGGAATTTAATATCCAACTTAAGCCACTTTATGTCCTACACTATGGAAAAACATAGTCAATGGCAAACATGACATAAGACTTAAAAGAAAATAAAGAAATACCACAAAATTCTCTATTTTTCTGCCTTTAAGGTTTTGCCAAGATATCTTGCTGATGATTCTAAAAGTAAGCAAGTCAGCCAGGAACCTAGATGATGCAATTTTCAGTGGTCAACTTCCTGGAGCTCAGAAAAAAATTGGGAAAGATGGAAATAGGTAGATGTGTTTTGGGGTGATGTATTATTTTGCTAATAGAAAATAGCCTCCAAATTTGTACCAAGATTTTTGGGACTTTAAAATCACAAACACAAGAAGTCTGTCTCCAGTATCATCTTTTTTCCTCCCTATAACACTTCAAAATTTTCTGGTTGTATTGACTTGTAACAATTTCACTCAGATATCCAAGCTCTCACCACTACATTTGCTCCTCCTTATGCATGTAGTCTATAGCCATTACCCTAATTTGTCAACTTAGCTATTCTCATTCATAATTGTTTTAGCTTAGGTCTGAAATGTGACTTAGATCTACAATGTCTATTAGGAGAGGTGGCCCTCACTAAAGTGGATCCTAACTGACTATACTAGCCTTATTACAATTCTTCAAAAGTCATAGATGTCTTTTTCAAAATCTGAGGTCATCAGTGGATACTTCAGTGACAGCAGGGATCATTTGTATTGTTGAATTTTTATTACTTTGATCATTATCAACTGAGCAGAGAGGTTGATCTATTGATTCATTGATGCTGTTGCAGTTGCAAGATTGAGTCTTGAAGTTTGGCATCTTAGCTGGAAGAAACTAAAATGTACCTAAGAACAGTGAAGTTTTACATCTTTAGTAACAACCCTCTCCAAGGTGGCTATCATATACTATTCAGTTAACAGAGAAAATTGGTTGACATTTGAGTCCTCTTGGGTTATGCCAAAATCACAAATACATACTCTTTAAGCCACCAATATTCTCTGCTCACAAATACAACTCTGAAGAACAAAAAGTTCCTCTGCCTCTTTTCTTTGTTAACTCATACCTCATATTACATTTAGAACAAATATATTATTCAATTAATACACCTATTAAACACTCTGTTCATACTTCCCTCTGAGTCACTAGGGCTATAGTTCTCTACGTTCATTCATAAATTATTGAAAATGCTCCACAAAGAACACTTCTGTGCAATTATGTCAAAACCTATTAACTTCATGATTTTTGGATTTTTTTCTCTATTTTCCATTTATATTTGAAGGCATCTATATTACTTTCTAATTAAAGTTCTTGGAAATTTCCTTTGAAATGTCCATGTTTAACTGCAACTGCTTAGAGAGCAAGCACTAAATGCAAAGTGTAAGATTCTTAGAAAGGTTTTCTGCTTTTTGAACCATTTTTTTTTAACAGACATCTGCACAGAGAGTATGAGAAACCATCACACAGAGGTAAAGAGAGGTTAAAAAAAATGAGATTAGGGAACATTAAAAAAATGTAGCTCAATGGTAAACTGCCTGCCTAGTATGCTTGAGCCTCTGGATACTCAAATCTCTAGTGCTGCAAAAGCAAAACAAGAAAAGCGCTAAGAACACAAAGAAAAATAATTGTATATTTCTTCATTCTTGACTGAGTAACTCTATAACTTCTAAGGTAAAGGAGATGATTCAAGAAGAATTTGTGAGGCTTTTCCATTAAGAGAATTGCTCTTGTACAGCTTCTCAATTTGATAAGCATCTCTCTTTTCTGAATAAGACATGAAGTCCAGTCCCATCTTTCCACCAGCAACCTATGTTACCTTGCAAAATAGCAGGCTATTTGTGGCCAGGCATGGTGGCCTACACCTGTAATCCACGCAACTAGAAAGGTTGAGGCAGGAGGATCACAAGTTCAATACCAGCCTCAGAAACTTTGTAAGAACCTAAACAACTTAGTGAGACTCTTTCTCAAAATAAAAATAAAAAGAACTTTTTGAGTCCTGCTGGCAGGCACTCAGGACACCACTGGTAGGACCCTCATCTGGAGCAGCCCCTGCTCAGTACCAACTAGAGGAGGTTTCTGGTGTGGAGCAGCCCCTCCATACCTGACACCTTTTGTGCCTATTCAGGCTTGAGTCCTGCTGGTAGGCACTCAGGACACCATCAGTAGGACCCCCATCCAGAGCAGCACCTGCTCAGGACCAACCAGAGGAGGTTCCCAAAGAGGGGGAAAAAAATCAAGGTTCAGATCTGCAACCTTGAGCCTGGAACCAAAAGGTGGAGCAAAACAAGGACCCAGGCAGAAGTACCATCTGGAAGTAAGTGATCATCAAAGAAGTGGTGACTGAACCAACCCTTTGACATGCAATGAAAAACAACATGGAGAACTGCCCACCTTACCCACAGGACATCTCAATTCAGAGATCCAGAAAAAGTTCTTCTAGGTTCTCCTCAAACCACAACTTCCCTAAAAAGGATGTCAGAGATAGGGACAGAGATGTAAATATCATCAGTGATCTGACTGATAAAAGGATCAATAAACTAAAAGGAAATATAACGAAAGGACAAAGAAAACTCAAGAGATGAAAAACTCTTATCAAAGAAATAGACATACTCAAAAAGGAAGTAACAGAGCTAAAATTTGCAGTCAATGTCATGAGAGGAACAATGGAAGAATTTAATAATGGACTAACTTCTATAGAAAAAAGAACTTCATCTCTTGAAGAAAGGACTTCTGACAATGACGACAGGCTGAGCAAGCTTGAGCATGTGAATGACAAAAAAGAAAAGTAACTCACAGAACACAAACAGAATTTTAAAATGTCTGGGATGAAATGAGAAGAAACAATATAAGAGTAATTGGGATACAGGAAGAAATTGAAACATGAATGGAATAATAATGAACATTTTCAGTGAAATATTTTATATATTCCATATAAAAATAGAGTCAGATACGCTCATTCTGGAAGCTTATAGGATATCCAATAGGCTCAATCAAATGAGACGCTCACCAAGACAGATCATATTCAAAATGCACAACAGTGAAATGAAGGAAAGAATATTGAAACAAGCAAGGGAGAAACACCAAATCACAATCACAGGCAAACCAATAAGAATCACATCTGACTTTTCAAATCAGACTCTGGAAGCAAGAAGATCATGGAAAGAGATCTTTCGACACCTGAATGAACACAACATTCAGCCAAGAATACTATAGCCAACAAAACTCAGCTACAGATTTGAGGGGGGGAAATGAACTTTTCATGATATGAACAAGCTTGCAGCATTCATGAACAAAAAGCCAGCATTTCAAAGAATCCTCAAAGATAAACTCCAGATAGGAGAACAAGCAAACATTCCTCAAAACCCACAAATAAAGGAAATTCAATAAAGACACATGCAATCAATAGACCATGAAGACAGCACAGAACCCACTAATAAAACACAATGACTATGTACCACAACCATATAACTATTCTAACACTGAAACTGAATGCTCTCAATGCACCAATCAAAAGATGTAGACTAGCAGATTGTATCAAAAAACAAAATCCAACAATATGCTGCTAACAGGAAACCCACCTTACAGCCAGTGACACCCACACATTAGGGGTGAAAGGATGGAAAAAAATTTAACAGGCATACAGTCCAAGAAAGCACGCTGGAGTTGCAATTATATCCAACAAAGTGGGTAATCTGGATTACATGAACGAGTTTCTAGACACAATATCCCCAAATTGATGCAGGATGAAATTGAAATACAAAACAGTGCAATAACATACACTGAAATTCATACAGAAATTAAAAGACTTCCAAAGAATAAAAGCCCAGGACTATATGGATTCTCCATGGAGTTTTACCACACCTTTGAAGAAGAGCTAACACCTCTCCTTATTAAGCTGTTCCAAGAGGGAACTCTCCCAAATACTTTTTATAAAGCAACCACAACTCTGATACCAAAACTCAAAGACACTTCAAAAAATAAAAGAAAACTACAGACCAATATCCCTCATGAACATCTACACAAAAATCCTTAATAAGGTTCTCACAAACCACATTCAAAAACACATCAAGAATATAATTCATCATGATCAAATGTGTTTTATTCCAGGTATGCAAGGCTGGTTTAACATAAGCAAATCAATAAATGTCCTTAATTCTTTTAAAGTGATGAATCACAAGAACCATATAATCATCAATAGATTCAAAGAAGACTTGATAAAATCCAGCACCCATTTATGCTAAAAACTCCAGAGAAAGTATGGATCAAAGGAACTTAGCTTTGTGTGGGCCATAAATACCAAACCCTCAGCTAGTACAATACTAAATGGAGAACAGTAGAAAACATTTCCAATAAACTCAGGAGCAAGACAAGGCTGCCCGCTCTCACCACTTTTACTCAATATAGTCCTTGAGACTGACTGGAGCAATCAGGGAAGAGGAGGAAATCAAAGGGATAAGAATAGGAAGGGAGAAAGTCAAATTATCCCTTTTTTCTGATGACGTGATCCTATATCTGGAAGATCCAAAAAAACTCCACCGGAAAACTGTGAGAGCTAATAAACAAATTTGGCAAAGTAGCAGGGTACAAGATCAACAACCACATATCAATACTTTCCTATATGCCAACAATACTAGGGCAGAAGAAGTAATTAGGAAATTGGTTCCATTCATAATATCCTCAAAAAGAATAAAATACATGAGAATTAATCTAACATGAGACATAAAAGACTACCACAACTAAAATTATCAAACACTGAAAACAGAAATTGCAGAAGACCTGGGAAGATGGAAAGATGTTTCATACTCTTGGTTAGGCAGAATTAATACAATTACAATTGCCATTCTCTCGAAAGCACTATACAGAGTCAATGCAATCCCCATCAAGATTCTAATGTTATTTCTTGTAGATACAGAAAAAGCAGTTCTCAAATTCATGGAACAGGAAACCCAGAATAGCCAAAACATTACAAAGCAAGAAAGACACAACAGGTGGGTTTTACAATACCAGATCTAAAATTAAACTATAGAGCTGTAGTACTAAAAATAACATGGTACTGGTATCAAAATAGGACTGAAAACTAATGGAATAGAATAGAAGACTCTGAGACAACTCCACAAATCTTTAAACATCTGATCTTTGACAAAGGGGGTCAAATATAACATGGATGAGAGACAACCTATTCAACAAATGGTACTGGACAAACTGGACAGTCACTTGCAGAAAATTGAAATCAGATCTTTATTTCTCACCTAGCACAAAAAAAATCTAATCTAAGTGAATCAAGTAATTAAGAATTAAACCAGCTACCATACAATTACTAGAAAAAAAAATTAGGTCCAACAGTCCAGCATATGGGAATTGGCAACAACTTCCTCAACAAGACTCCTAAGTGAAAGAATTACAGTTAAAAAAAAAAATCAATGAGTGGCATGCCATTAAACTAAAAAGTTTCTGCACAGTCAAGGAAATAGTCAAACAGTCAAGAGACAACCTACAGAATGGGAGAGAATCATGGCTTGTGATCCCTCTGATGGGGGACTAATATCAAAATTTACAAAGAACTCAAAAAACTCAATAACAAAAACACAAACAATCCAATTAAGAAATGAGCCAGAGTGCTAAACAGAAACTTCTAAAAGATAAAATCAAGCACACCAATGAATACTTGAGAAAGTGTTCTAAATCACTGGTAACCAGAGAAATGCAAATCAGAACCACTTTAAGATTTCACCTCACTCCAGTCAGACTGCCAAAGATGAAGAATACAAGCATTAACAAATGCTGGAGGGATTGTAGGGAGATAGGAACACTAGCACACTGTTGGTGAAATTACAAACTGGTTATAGCTGCTCTGGAAAGCAGTATGGAGACTCCTTAAAAATTTGGGTTGGATCTGCCATATGATCCAGCTATCTATCTTCTGGGTATTTTCCCAGAGGAGTTAGAATCAGCAAAAATCTATGTTCATAGCAGCTCAATTTACAATAGCTAAATTATGGAACCAACCCAGATGCTCCTCACTGGAAGAATGCATCCAAAAGCTATACACAAACGTACACACACACATGTACACACACATGTACACACACACATACACACACAATGGAGTTCTACTCAGCTATTAGAAACAATTATATTTCAGCCATTTAAGGTAAATGATTGGCAATTCAAGAAATCATGCTGAGTGAAGTTAGCCAAACACAGGGAGTCAATGGTTGAATGTATTCCCTCATTTATGGTGGCTGGAGCTAAACACATGCTTGGGTGAAAGGTAGCTAAACTCATGAATTAGAACCATAGAACAAAAAACGCAATATGTTAATATTTATGAGATATAGTTGCAAGATACTGGATTAGATATTGAACAAGATATACTGCATGCCTTTACAAGAGCATCAATGCTTAATACTATTGTCAAATATATGGAAGAATAACAAGAGATGATAGGAAGGGAGGAGTAGAGGAAATGTTGGACTGAAATAAAGTAAGGTACATTCCAAGCATTTAAATGTATATCACTGTATATACTATAGTCATGTATATAAAAAAAAATGTTCTTCTTAGGTATAAGAATTATGACACTGTACTTAGGAATTTTAGGAAAAATATAAGACCCAGAAGAGTGGCAAGGGATCAGGAAATGTGAGGAGAGAGGTAGAAGGGTATGAGGGGAGCAATATTGACCAAATTGTATTGCTGTATTGTGTGCATCTTGGAATATGTTGTCAACAAATCCCATAATTATATACAACTATAATGCACTAATAAAATAAATAAATAAAATGAAAAATAAATAAACAAAAAGGGCTGGAATGTGATTCAGTGATTAAAAAAACTCTGGGTTCAATCACCTATAACAAACAATAAATAATCAAATAAATAAAATTGCCTAAACTATTTGTATCTTAATTTATCCCACTGAAAGAGCAATATTATCAACCATTTTCCAGATTTTTTGGTAAGAATCAAATGCATTAGAGCCATGGATGTCTTTTATCAATCATAATTATCCCACCAAATCAGAATAAAATTGGATTGAACTTAAAGGGAAAAAAAGTCTCTGCAGAAAAGAATTGTCTTAAGTCACTTCTGACAAATTAGTTTTAGGAAAAAAATACAGCATTTCTAAGCACCACATATTCCTACTCTTGTTTCCTTCAAATTTGACATTTTAGTTATGAGTACTATTATAATATGCTGGGGACAGGGATAAGAGAAAGATTAAAAAATTAATGCCATAAAATTAATGCCATTTAAGTAATTTTGTCAGTATTATGTTAATTTAAATGCTAACTTTATCTATGAAACACCACTGGCTCTTGATTGGCAATCTAAATGAGTTTTCCACTAGTGAAACAAAGAGGCAGCATATTATGTTATCTTTATGGGTTCGCTATTCTCAGTGCTTCCTGCCTTGATCTAGGATATCATTTCCTAAAGAGGTCTACTGGAGAAATAATCCTCTGAATATTTTTATCTGAAGGAGTTACTTAGTAGTACTATCATTTACCCTGTATTTACAAAGTTGTTTCCAAAAAAAAAAAAACATCACTAAAATAGATATATAGAATAAAGTCTAGAACTAAAAATTAAAGATTAGGTTATTATTGATTTCTTTATGAAAACTAGCAAGGATAATATGGATAATATAAATATAAAAATTACCCCTTTACCAGGATAAATAAAAGAAAGCAAATATTATAAGCATAATAATTTTCAGAAAACTCTAAAAAAGATTCACAGGAAGAAATGGTAGCTATCTATAGTAGGGAATCTTGCAAATAATGAAAAATAGAAGTAGTTAGATTTTACAAGCTTTCCATTCATGCATCTTATAGCACTTTTAACAACTCTTGTACCAAGCTTCACCAGAGTTTTATCATGGTTACGATCTTTACGCATCTCTTCTGCTGTGCTGCTACAAACTCCAGTCCTCTCAGTTACCAATACTCCACAGCATTTGGGGTCAAGAAGAGTCTGTGGTTTAAGACAGCCAGGTCAATTTAAGGTCCTTTCCTGGTGCTAGCCACCTTAACCCAGGGCTGCTTATCTCTGATCTCCCCAATTTCCTTGAAATTCTAGAATTTCTGTTTTCTTTTGTTTCTAAGCAGTACACAGAGGTATTTTCACTAAGGCATCATAACACATTTGTCTCCTCATCAGGGTATTGTTTTAGTCAGCTTTTTTGTTGTTGTGACTAAAGGACCTGATACGAACAATTTTAGGAGGAAAAGTTTATTTTGAGGGCTCACGGTTCTGGAGCTCTTAGTCTATGGAAGGCCTGCTTCATTCCTCAGGGCTTAAAATGAAGCTGAACATCATGGTGGCAGGCATAGCTCCACAGAGAAGAGAGCTCAAGGTGCCACATCAGGAAGCAAAGCAGAGAGAAATTCCATGCCAGAAATAGAAAATGTACCCCAAAGGCACACCCCCCCCAAGACCTACCTCCTCCAGCCACACCCTACCAGCCAGTTGCCAGTCAATCCGTATAAAGAGATTAACTCACTGGTTGGGTTAAGGCTTTTAGAGCCCAATCATTTCACATCAGCCTTCCGAAAATGTCACACGTGAGCTTTTGGGGGACACCTCACTTCCAAACCATAACATTCTGCTTTGGCCCCCAAAACCTTATCACAGTTTGATAGTGCAAAATACATTAGTCCATTTTCAAGATTTCCCATAGTCTCAAAAGTTCCAAGATTGCCCAAAAGTCCAATTCCAAAGCCTCCTCAGAGACTCAAGGCAAACTCTTAATGTGAACCCTTGTAAAACAACAAATCAAGGTACATATGTCCAGTAAATATTTCACAAACAGGGACATAAAAAGAAGGGATAGGACCAAAACAAGTCTGAAATTGAGTTAAGAATACAAGTCCTATAGTTCCACATCCGGCTTCTGGAGCATTTGGCAACATGTTGTACCTACAAATGGCTTGAGGTGCTCCACCCCTCTGGCTTTGCTGGTTGCAGTCCACATGGCCTGTATGACATTTGTGTTCGATTCCTGTAGCTTTCCTCAGCTGATATTCCTCAGGATTGACATGTCTTAATCTTGGGGGTCTCCATTGCAGTTTCAAACCCCTGCACCATATACATAACTAAGTGTGGGAGAAGCAAAGGCCAGATGAAAAAATAAAGTTGATTATCTCTTTCTCTCATTCTCCCTCTCTCTCTCCTTAAAAGAAGTCTCCTGATGCCAGCAAAATGCACATATCTTCTTAGAACACAACAGAAATGACCTCTAGTCTAATTTCCAATGGAACACTTCTTGTGCTCTGAAACCTCAAGAGCCCTGTCTTTACTTGGCATAGTCCTACTGGCATTCCAGTCTTCAAAGCTCCCACCAGAAATCTCTATTAAGCTTCAGTTATAACAAGCTAATATGTTTCCAATTTGCATGGGGAACATTTCAAAATTCCTCCCACAAATTCCAGGAAGCTACAAAACTTCTAAACCACATGTTCAGGTTAGTCACAGCAATGACCCGACTTCTGGATACTAATTGCTATTTTAGTCAACTTTTTCATTGCTGCATCTGAACAACCTGACAAAAGCAATTTTAGGAGGAAAAGTTTACTTAGGAACTCACAGTTTCAGAGGTACCAGTCCATGGAAGACTGACTCCTTTCATTGGAGTTGGAGGTGAGACTGAATGAGCATCATGATGACAGGCATAGCTCCAAAGAGCAGAGAGCTCAAGGCATCACATCAGGAAGCAAAGCAGAGAGAAAGACTCTATTCCAAATACAGAATATGCACATCAAAGACATGCCCCCGATGACCCACCTCTGTCCTGGTCCAACCGGGTTCTGACCTGAGGGATGGGCTAGGGATGAGAAAAACCACAGGCCAGAGACCCAAAATGGTCTTTCTTTGTCCAAACTTTACTTCTCCTTTTTATATATCCATACTTTACAACTCTCTTTCAAGGCAACGTTCATTTGTACTGCTATGACAAAATGTCTAACATTTAGTAATCTCAAACAAGTCAAGGCAATGCTACAAGACTCTATTTCAGAACAAACATAGACAGAAATTTCTCACAGTTCTGAAGGCTGGGAAGCTCAGGAGCAAAGCATAGGCAGGTTCGGCTGCTTACAAGAGCTCATCTTCCAAAGGAGCAGGGACACCATGTCCAGCAGAAAAGTATGAGAGCTCTCTCCCAAAGGAAGAGCTCTCTACTGCGGACTGGAGCCTCTTTTTTAAAGGTCTTCACCCCACCCCCTCGAGGCCTTTCTATATTAGCTCCTTCATTGCCACACTTGGATTTTGGAGGCACATGTTTGATCAGTAGGCCTCTACATGCACCCCTTGAAGGATCTAGAATAATTGTCAGGTGATACCAAAGCAAAACATCTCAAGCCAGTGTCGACACCCTGTTTTTCAAGTTTAGCAATATACAATCTAGCAGCCCCTCCCAAAGGAGCTTATGCAAACAACAACAAGATCCAGGGCAGCTGAGAAAGTAAAGGTCAGACCCCAACACACCTCCTCCAGCCACACCCTACCAGTCTACAGTGGGCAGTTAATCCCTGTAAGTGGATTAACTCATTGATTGGGTTAAGGCTTTAATAACCCAATCATTTCACCTTAGCCTTCCCCAATTGTCACACAAGTTTTTGAGAGACACCTCACTTTCAAACATAAGAGGCATGTTAAGGCAATTGGCTATTGCAATGTGTGTTAGTTTCCTGGGGCAGCTGTAGCAACGTACCACAAATTGGCTGGCTTTGAACAATAGAAATTTTTTGTCTCATGAAAAAGTAGTCCCAAATCAACATTTCAAGGTCATGTTCCCTCTAATACACTCAAGGGAGAATCTTTCCTTGCCTCTTCCTAGCTTCTGATAGTTTGCAAAAATCTTTAGTAGTTCCAGACTTGCCACAGCAGCACTTCAATCTCTGCCTCTGTCATTTCAGTATATCCTTCTTTCTGCAAGTCTGTCTCCACCTGCTATGTTCCACTGCTGGATTAGGACTCACCCTAATGATGTTGTCTTAACTTACATGTGCAAAGGTACTATTTGTAATTAAGGTCATATTCACAGGTACCTTTGATTGGGACTTCAACATCATTTGGGGAAAATATAATACAATCCATAAAAAAGTCTGGTGACACATTTCCCCAGCCTTGGTGCCATCTCCTTTCAGTTTGCAAACCTCAATTCACCTGAGATAGCCATATAATAAAACTACTCAATTCTCTTCCATTTATTTTGAGGTTAAGAAGAACTGTAGGAGTTGGAGTGCTGGCTGAGGGGTTACAGTGCTTGCCTGGTATGTGTGAGGACATGGGTTCAAACCCCCATCCCATATACACAACAAAGTGTTGGAGCAACGAAAGCCACATGAAAAACTAAATAAAATTGATTCTCTCTCTTTCTCACTATCATTCTCTCTCTCTTAAAAAAAAAAGAAGAAAAATAAAAAAGAAGAATTCTAGATTCTGTTGCATCACAATTATTAAAAATACTTATCATGGGGCTAGAGCTGTGGCTCAGCAGTTACGGCGCTTGCCTTGTATGCACGAGTATGCTAGTTCAAACCCCAGCACCATGTACACAACAAAGTCTCGGAGTAATGAAAGTCACATAAAAAACTAAATAAAGTTGATTCTCTCTCTCTCTCTCACTGTCCCTCTCTCTTAAAAACAAAACAAAACAAAAACTTATCATCAGGTTCTGTCAGTATGATCTCATCATGAGTGACATAGTTTCCTTTCCCAGCAAGCTAAAAATTGGCCCTGTGAGTTGCAAACAATGTTTAGCAAGTGTAGTATAAAGAGAAGACTAAATTGAACTTGGTTTTTTGGCTTGATTCTTAGAATCCTGCTAAGAATATTTCCCAGGTAACACTGGTCAAAGAAGAAGCGAAATATGGCTTTGCCCAAACTTTAATCCTGTGATTATGCACAGAAAGTTTACAGATTGGAGCAGAGTAAGAGAAACACACAACTCTGAGTAAGAGAAACAAGAACCTCTTTTTTGTAGGCCACTGAATATTAAAGTGATTTGTTGTGCAACACAATTTTGGAAACAGAAGACCAATATGCTCTGCAGATTCATGGTACATGTTCACTTTTTCATTTCCTCTTCTCCAAAATTTCCCTGATGGATTTTTCAGGTACTTTTTATTGAAAAATTTGCCATGTTTAATTTACTAAGATAACTTCTCAATATTAAAAGAAATTTATGTTTGTGTGCCATTTATTTCAGAAACGCTACTTCTAACACTGTTCAAGATCATCTTGACTGTGCTATCATAAATTCTACTAAAATTAACTCTCCACATGATAACAAACTTTAAGCCTGGACATGTGTGAAATAACTTTAGGCATCTTGTTTAGGTAAAGTGACTACATAATTAATCATGAGCTCAAGTACATTTGAGAATGAAAGAGGATACTCTTAATAATTATGCCACTGTTGGATACAAGTCAGTTTTCCTGAGATCAGTACCCCAGGTAATCTCTGTTCTTATAGTAAAAAAACTAAGTAAGGTCTTTTTGCTTTGTTTTGTCTTGGCCATTTCCTATTTAGCTTTTTTAATGGTCTTTTATATAAATACTGATTAAGTTCTTTATATTTACAATTACGGGGGATTTAGGAATAATATATTTACTCCAGAGTACTCCCAAGGGGAAAAGTTGCAATTTACCTTTTTCAATACAGGTTAACCAAGTCTGGATTAACAGTTAAAGACATTCTTACTTACTCAAGAAGAAATGTTTCAGAAAGAGTTCATTCTATCCAGAAAACAGGTCCTGTTCCTGTTTGCAGAACTAGGTCAGACTGGTTTCTTTATGGGTAAAAAGTGTCACAGGCAAATAGGGAGCTAAAACTCCAAACCTTGGTTGCTGTGTTCTGATGAAAGAAAATTTAAAGTCAGGCACCAGAAGTCATGCAAGATAATTTTACTATAAGTGAAAGAGAGGAAAAGTAAAAGGTTCAATCAGAAAGCATTTTCAAGATTTTCAAGAGCGGGGGACATCTCTGAGCAGAGAATGACAAAACAGACAATGCTGTCTCCAAATTTATTGCTGTTTCATGGTTGATTTGAAAATTGAAGTCCTCCCTCAACAGCCTTTGCCAATCAGGTGTTCAACTCCTCATTTGCATTTGGCAGTGGAGTTTTTGACCTTAGTTGGTCATCTCTGGAACTGTCATGGTGGCCATCGTATTTAGCGGGTCTTCATCTGCAGTCAATCCCATGTTAATGTGGGCATTGGGGTCAATAGTGGTCCAAAGTTACCTCAGTGCGCTTGCACCCGTGCTATTAAATACTCCCTTCTGAGCTAGTAGGAGACACCTGAGACCAGTGACTTTTAGCTTCATCTCAACTTTTATGGGTCTTGTTAAGAAATACTCCCATAGATCCTTTGTACTTGAAGCATCCCCCTCCACATTCTCTCTGTTCCTTTTTATTTATCCTCAACATTTTGTACTAATGTTTTCCCTACCTTATGTGTCTTGGCAGTAGGCTTAAAGATAACTTCAAGAGTAAACACATAGCCTTGTCAAGCATTTCACTGCTCATTGCTATGCTACCTAACGAGAAGGACAGCAAATCAAACTATATGCCTTTTAACCTTACATATCCCAGTTATTCTAAAACCTTTCAACATAGATTTCAAAATGAAATTCGTTTGAGTTGTTCACTTTTGTTTTCGTGCTATATTCCACAACTCCCCAAAGTATGGCTCAAGACTTTTAGTGATTCCTGAGAATTTTTTTAAAGGTATAAAAGGATTAAGTCATTTTCATAATAGTACTAAGATATTATTTGTGTTTTCCGTCTGCTGGCATTTAAATCATGATAGAAAATTTAAACTGGTGGGATCTTAGCAAAAATCAGGACTGTGCCAGTGGTCACTAAATTCTTCAATAGCATGCATTTTCAGGGAAAAAAAAACCTATAACTTTTAACTAAGAATGCCTGTGATTAAATAATAACTACATTGGTTTTTGTTAAATCTCAATGCTTAAGTACACATATTTTTGTTTTCTGTGCAATACCATGAGCACTATATATAAGCAGTTCTGCTGTAGAACAAGGCACAGTGACTGTCTTTCTCAGTGAAATTGTATGACATTTGTGTACTTGTGTGCTTGGTTGAGCCACAGCAAGGCCATATTTTTCAGAGAACACTGTTATTACTAGATATAATGGATGATGTGCAAATTATGGTTATTCAGACATAGGTATTTGGCATACATTTTTCACAAAAATGAACAAAGTATGAGCAAAATTACATGTATCCTGCCATGATTTTAAGCAAAAAAATGAATCTAGTAAAATGTGTGCCCACTGCCATTAGCATACAATTCCTCAATAATTAAAGCATTTTCTGAGGAGATCAGAAGTGATATAAATAAAGCTGATTTTTTAGATAACAATATGTTCCAACATTTGAAAGATGTCCACTAGCCTGTGAAAAAATATTTTCCAAATGACCAAGGCATGATACAACAAAATAATGCGCTGGTAAATGATGCAATCTATGTTTGAGATAAAAAGAATTATTTTAGAATGCTTTAAAGTAACAGTTCATCAATATTTTTTAATATTTCATATAGCAACAGACATCTTCAAATTACTACTTGTTGTACTTTTGATAGACTCAAAAAGAAATAGTCCAAAATATCTAAAAAAAATATTGCAATAATCCTCCCTTTTTCAAATAAGTATCTTTGTAAACCCATATTTTATTTCTGTTCTCCAAGAAAAATAACATAGTGCCACAAGTTGAATACAGAGACAGACAAGAAAATTATGTGTTTGTTAGTCTATTTGAGCTGCTATAATAAAATACTATCAGCTGAAAAACTTATAAACAATACACATTCATGTCTAACAGTTCTGGAGAATGGGAAGTCCAAAGATTCAGTGTCTGATGAGGGTTTGCTTCTCACAGACATAGCTTTTGACTGTGTTCTCATACAGTGGAAGAAGTAACTGGTCCCCCTAGGGTTCTTTTGTAATGGCACTGATCCCATTCATGAGAGCTCTGTCCTCATGACCTAACCACTTCCCAAACCCCTATTTAAAAATGCTTTTGCACTGAGGTTCAGGTTTCAACATATGAACTACAGGGGGGACATAAACATTCAGACCACAGCACTGTGTGCCTTCTATTCATGCCAGACTTTAAAGAGAACCACAAAAATATTTTAGAAATTATTTTATCACTACTTACTTTTTATTTTAAATAAGGCATTATTTTATTTAAAATATTTTTATCCTAATGCACTTATTATTCATTTTAAAAATATTTTATATATTAGACTTAATTTTCAATACGATAAATATTAGTAGCTACAATTCATATCAGCACAATATATATTAATTGATATATGTTAACATATCAATACAAGCTTTTTGGGATAAACAACAAATTTTTTAGACTGCAAGAGTCCTTAATGCTTACGTTTTCAATATGACTGCTGTAGTCAAAGTTAAAGTCAAAGCTCACTGTCTCTTCTTTCTGGATTCTCCTTTCTTTTTTGTACTTTTTTTTTTTTTTTTTTTTTTTTTTTTTTTTTTTTTTTTTTTTTTTTTTTTTTTTTTTTTTTTTTTTTTTTTTTTTTTTTTTTTTTTTTTTTTTTTT
>PVKS010001904.1:0-75799 GCA_004027875.1 Aplodontia rufa | reverse complement strand
CATTAATAAAACCTACAACATAAAGTTATCTGTCTGAACTCCTGCACTAATAGTGGAAAAATCAATTTGTTAAGGTTTATGTAAAGTATAGGCCAAACTAAAGGGACAGTGATATGATTATGATTCTTCTGTTGTGTCTTTTCCATGAAGTATGATGTGAAATTAGAAGAGTTACACTGTGGATTTTGCCTCTGGATGAGATTATCCGCCATTTCCATTCCTTATCTATTATGAGCTGCTTTCAAATTGCTAACATAATGAGTTGCATGACCAATGTATTTGCTTGGAAAGAATAGGAATCAATTTTGACATACATTAAGAGAAATAGTTCTCAAATTGAACCTATTTTTTTGTCCTCTCTGTTTAGTGATAGTGACTTTTACTTGCTTTGATGTTTTTTAGTTTATTTGATTTGTTTTGCTTTTGAAATTTTTAGATTCAGTAATATTTATAATTATTTTTTAAATTTCTGCTTAATAAACATTGTACATTTTTATGTAAAGTTGGCAAGTGTTAAAAATAATTTCAGCTTCTTTGTGTTGTAATTTAAAGTTTAAAGATTTCATTGAATAATTTATTGTTCCATAATTTATTGTTCCATATTGCAGGTCAGTTGCAGGGGGACATGCAATTTAAGTTCCCTAATTTTAGGCACGTTGCATTGACTATACCCTTCACATTTCAACTCACTGTGTTGTAAGTTTAAAAGACAAGATTGCTTAAAATAGACATAGGGAAACTAACACAGAAAAAAATGCATTTGGTGACTTCAAAACTACAATATCCTAATATACAACTCCCCTAAATAAACTCTCATACAGATCAATAAGCATATATTTTAACAAGTTGAAAGCCTAAAAGTGGCTAGGAAGTCATTATGTTGGGGTAGGTGATCTTTGAGGTATGAATAAATTGAATGAGACTCATTGACATGTTTTCTCAGAAATTAACAAATATATAAGAATATTCAAGATAATGTTTTTCTATCTATTTCTGAATTGTTATCTACCAGTTTTCTGGCACATGGAAAAGCAAAAAGTTTATTGAATGATAATTTGAACTTAGTTTCATGCTGGTTTTCTTCAATAAAGTTCACTACACCAAAATATTTCACACAATACTCAAACTCTACATTTCCTTCAAGAAAGCATTGCTAATTCAACTCTTTCCTGAAAACACTCTCAATATCTTTTTTTAATTTTAATTCCAGTTATTTGGCCTAAAATCTAAATGCGTGCAAAGTCTGGAAATATTGCAGCAATGAACTTTAGCTGTTCATCCCAGACATAAAACCATTGAGTAATAAAAGTTAATATGATACCAGAAGGAGCCAGGACTCTTTCCTTCCTCCTCAGTATAGACTGACAGCATGTGGTAGGATACAGCTCAAAAAAAAAAAAAAAAAATGTGTGCCAGGGGTTTACAGAATAAAATATTCAAAGCTCCAGATGCACAATAAAAACTGTGGAGGAAAAGAGGGGAATATGTATTTGCTCTGAAATCTTGGAAATTCTGTCCTTTCAATCCGTTATGGGACTTTTAGCTGTTAAAATGGCAAAGTAGACAACCCAGGGGAAAAAAATAATGGAAGAGTTACTTTTACACCTGCAGCTTGGGGTGCCTTAGAAGCTTTGGGTAAAGCATGAACTTCGCAGCAGTATAAGGTAAACATTGCTTGCTGTGAGGTTCTCACATTTCCAAGCTCAGCTGGAGGTGACTATTGGTATAATAGCGCGGCATTATAGACATGATGTGCAAGATTAGAACAACTCATTCACTATTCCCATTCAGCCACAAACTGTGAAGGTGAAGTTCTGTACCTTATAAGTTCTTTTCATAAAATAACAAAAATAGGATATAGTTGCTCTTGTCAATGATTTTGAGAATTTATAGCAATCCATTCAGATCACAGTTTAAGGGGAAAAAAAAGGGATATATTTTGAATGACCTGCAAATGTAAATGTAATATGTGACTGGATGCCACCTAGCACTGCTAGACCTGGAAGGAATTCTTGAATCCTAGGAATAAAGATCAGGAAATATTAAAATGAAGCACCTAGAATTTTCAGAATATTATTCAGAGTAAAATAAAATATAAAACCTTAATATCAGTTTGAAATCCCACTTGTTTAGTTAAGTATCTGTTCCTAGGAAAGCTTGCATTGAGTTAAGAAGGTCTCTAAAGAATGTGATAAAGAAGGAGAGACAGGGAGCTGGTCACTTCCTTTCTCTCCAATCTTAGGAGAAGATTTACACACTGTGACCCTGGTTGTAAGGTAAAGGAATGTTCTCAGGAAATCCACCTGCCCAGTGGGCATGCAACCTATCCTATATATTCCCCCTGTTTGTGGTCACAATGTGGCCCTCCACTGTACCCAGGGCCACTGCTGCCAAGGAGTAAGTAATAAAATGTCCAAAACCTCTCCACTGAGACTTCCAAGTTCTTCCTTTGGAATTGATGAACAGTACACTGAGGCACTTGCCACCTTGGGGATGTACCACTTCATGCTAATCCGCTCATTAATTACAGTAAAGAGTACCTCTTGCTAAAAAATCTCATCCACTTGAAAATTTTGCAATATTGATTTTGAATTTCTCTTTTCTCAGGGATTCTGAAACTTTGAGGACTTCACTTTGTCACCACATGCTTATAGGAAAGAATTCCCTTATCTTCTTCTGATTTTATTTTGCTTAGCTTATATATGATACCAGACCACATTTATTTCACATTTTGACTTCTCATAGTTCATGTCATACAGTAACTGATGATCACATTTAAATAATTACAGTTGAAAAACTAATTTTTTAAATTTTTTATTTTTTATAAATGAATACTTTCAAGAGACATCAGTCCAATTATAAATTGGTAGTTCTGCCTAATGGTGCATTGGCCTGATGGAAGTATTTGTATTATTCTTAAAACAAAATTTTATTTATTTTAAACTGTCTAGCTTCTTTGTAGCATAAAATAATTCATTACATATAATCACCTTATTTTAAAAACATCTATTCCATAGAATAAGAATTTGTTTTTAGATTTAATCTTTAAAATTTAGCAGATACTAATAAATCCAATGAAACTATAGATATTACTAACCATTATCATAGAAAGAGAAGACAAACTTATCACAGTAAGGGTAGCATTTACTGGGTTTAAATTTGTGTATACAACAAGGATATCCTCTTGACAATGTATAAAAGGCATTCAGAATGATCAAAATCAGAAATTGGGAGGAATTTGACTCTTGAAAGAATATAACTGCATTAGATTAGATTTTTGTTTATTAAGATTTTCACAGGTCAGCATCTTCAAATATTAACTGCATTTAGTAGCTAAAATTTCAGAAAAAAAAGAGAATTGGAGTCTTAGTAGCTTGAGGTGCCATTAAACCAAATGTAGGGTTATCAGACAGGGGGTAAATCTGTAAAAAAGGAACACAGTATGGGAAGCTCCAAAATCTGTATAGAAAATTCTCAGAAAAAGTACTTGCATGTGAGAGACTTCAAATCCCCCCCCCTAAAAATAGCATAATACTGTATACCACAAGAGAAACATATTCAGTGTAATCCCCATCAAGATACCAATGTCAGTGGCTCAGTGGTTTTGGTGCTTGCCTGGCAAGCCCGAGAACCTGGGTTCAAACTCCAGCACCACGTACACAACTGAGTGTTGGAGCAACGAAGGCCACATGAAAAACTAAATAAAATTGTTTCTTTCTCTATCTCTCTCACTGTCCCTCTCTCTTTAAAATAAAAAAAAATAGTAATGTAATTCTTTACAGATATAGAGACAGAAAATCTCAAATTCATTTGGAATAACAGGAAACACAGAACAGCCAAAACATTACAAAACAAGAAGACACAACAGGGGGTTTCGCAATACCAGATCTAAAGTTATACTATAGAGCTGTAGTAACAAAAGCTGCATGGTATTGATTTCAAAATAGGCATGAAGAGCAATGGAATAGAATAGAAGACTCTGAGACAAACCCACAAATATTTAAACACCTGATATTTGACAAAGGGGGTCAAAATATAACATGGAGGAATGACAGCCTATGCAACAAATGGTGCTGGACACACTCCAAAGCCATTTACAGAAAGTTGAAATTAGATCCTTATCTCTCACCTTGCACAAAAATCAAAACAAAATGGATCGGGTAACTAGTAATTAAACCAGCTACCATACAATTGCTAGAAGAAAAATTAAGAGCATCACTCCAGCTTATAGGAATAGATGATAACTTTCTTTAAAAGACACCCAAAGTAAAAGAATCAAAGTCAAGAATCAATGAGTGGGATGCCATTAAACTAAAAAGCTTTTGCTCTGTGAAGGAATTGGTCAAAACTGTCAGGAGAGAACCTACAGCATGGGAGATAATCATGGTCTGTGATTCCTCTGAGAGGGGAATAATATCCAAAATTTACAAATAACACAAAAAAGTTAAAAATGGGCTAAACAGAAACTTTTCAACAGAGGAAATCAAGCAAGGCAATGAATACATGGGAAAGTATTCTAATTCACTAATAATCAGAGAAATGCACATCAAACATACGGTAAGATTTCACCTCACTCCAGTTATATTGGCAAAGATGAAGAATATAAACAATAATAAATGCTGGAGGGATTGTGGGGAGATAGGAACACAATTGTTGGTGGAACTGCAAACTGGTATAGCCACTCTAGTAAGCAGTGTGGAGACTCCTCAAAAAATTATGGATGGATCCACAGTACGACATAGCTATCCCTCTTCTGGGTATTTTCCCGGAAGAGCTAGAATCAGCACATCACAGCGACACAGAAAAATCAAAGTTCATAGCAGCTTAATTTACAATAATTAATTATGGAACCAGCTCAGATGCCCTTCTCTGTGTGAATGGATCCAAAAGCTCTGAGATAATTTATCCATACACACACACACACACACACACACACACACAATGGAGTTCTACTCTGCTATTAGAAACAAGCATATTACAGCCTTTGAAGGTAAATGGACAACAATGGAAGAAATTATACTGAGAGATATTAGCTAAACCCAGAAAGTAAAGGGTTGAATGTTTTCCCTCATTTGTGGAGGCTAGAGCAAAACCCAGGCTTGGGTAAAAGGTCAAGCTCATGTACTAGATTCACCAAAGGAGGAGTAACACATAATCTAGGGGAATCATAAATAGGTAATGGGGAGGAAAGAGGGAAGAGGTCAGAGGGAGGGGAGATGGAGGGATGATAGGGAGGGATCAAGGGGAGGACTCAACAATATAGCTTATTACTACTTCAAGAAGTCAAATAATACTTATGCAATCATTTAATTGTGGAAAATGCACAAATATACACACATGTGTATATATATAAGTATGTGTGTGTGTATATATATACATTTATATTTGTTGTAGGGGAGGAAAAAAAGAGATAGAAATTGGTTTATATTAGATATTTGGTAAATATTTAGAGCTTTTTACTGAGTACAAAAAATGTCATACCTTTGTCCACGGGTAACTCATTTACTGTGAGATAAAGACAAAACATAGATCTGATTTAAGAAGGCATAAATGCTGGGGGTTTAGCTCAGTGATAGATTATATGCTTGTCATGCACAAGTACCTGGATTTGATCCCCAGCACCAGAATTAGAAAGAAGAAAGCAAGGAAGGAAGGAGGGGAAGAAGAAAAAATGAAATCAAGGAAGAGAGAATGTAAACAAGGTTTCAGAATTTCAGTCATCAATCAGCCAATTATTTAACCATCATGTAGAATACAAATTCTTCAGTGTATCTAAAGTTATTCATCCAAACAACATAATAAATAATAAAGATGAGAAGAAACTATAGGGAAACCTAACCTAAAGTCAAGAGAAGGAGTAGGACTTAGAAACAAACCCCTCGATAACACAAATGTTAGATTAATAAGCAAGAACTTTAAAGTAGCTATTATGAAATATTCAAGGAATTGATGAAATATGGTCATAATAATCAAACAGGTCAATAATGTCAACAAACATAAGGAAAATAAAAAATAGAAATTCTAGGACAGTAAATATAATATCTGAATTGGAAAATTTACAGGATTAAAGAGAATATTAAATTTGACAGACAAGGAAAGAGACAGAGAAAAAAATGTATCATATTTGAAGGGAAATTATGTACTCTAACAGATAAAAGACAAAACTGAGAAAAAAATTGAATAGACACATGTGTAACTGTACATTCAGAAGGAGATGGAAAGAAAAATTTTTAAAACTGATAATATATGATAAAATATTAAGAGAACATAAAACTTTCAGGTCTAAGAAATTCTGAGAAATCCAAGATTTATAAACACAAATAAAACCGTAATGGTCACATTATAAATAAGCTGCAGAAAGTCACATGTGAATAGAAATCTTAGAAACAGCTGAAGAAAATGTTGGTATTTTTTAGGAAGGGCTTTAATAATAATTTTGGCTAAAACTCATCAGAAAGCAAGAAGAAAAGACAGTAATATGATATGCTTAATGTGATGAAAGGAATTATGCACATATGTACATATATGTATTTTGTGTATTTGTTAAACTAGAATCACATATCTAGTATAATTGATTTTCAAAAATGAAGATAATAATTAAGACATGTTCAAGTAAAGATCCCAAGAAGAACTATCCTCAGAAGGCTTGAACTAAATTAAAAAATGTTAAGCCAAGTGTTTGAGATTAAAGAAAAACAACATAAAATATAATCTCAGATCTACAAAAAGGAATGGAAAACATTAAAAACAGAAAATACAAAACAGAAAAATCCATAAAAGACTATCTTTATCCTCTTCATTAACTAAAAATACTTAACTGCTTAAATACAACTTTATAATATACATACATATATATATATATATACACGCATCTATGTTTAAGACAGTAAAACTAAAGCTGAACCTGTTGCTTCTTATATTTGATATTCACATGATAATATTAGCTTTGTGCAAACTTAATAAATTATGACTTTGTGTTATCACTCCTGGACCACCACTAAAAACACAAATCTAGGATTAAAAGGGCATACAAAGATCTAAATGGACTAAAAAGAATATTTAATTACCAGATAAAAGGCAATAAAACAAGAAGTAAAAAGGAGAAATATGACTAATCTAAAAGAAAAATATAATTTAGAGGTAAACGAAACTATAAAAATAATTATAACAAATTTAAATGAATCAAACAAAAGGCAAAGATTTTCAGACTAAATTGGAAAAGAAACAATTATGTTTCTATGATATAAATAAATCAAACAAAAGGCAAAGATTTTCAGACTAAATTGAAAAGGAAACAGATATGTTTATATGATATTTACTTTAAACAAACTCCATTCAATATAAAGAATAAAAAAATCTATCATGGAAAAACTCAACAAAAGAAAGTTACAGAGCTTAGATCTAAGGAGATAAATTAGATTTCTGAGTAAGAAATATTACTAGGGATAAAAGAGACATTAATGTGAGCAGTGAATTAATTTATCAACAGGCCTAACCTTCCTAAATGAGTTTGATATAACAGCTGAACTTTTACATTCATGAAGCAAAAGCAGGAAAAACCAGAAGAAAATATAAACAAATTCATAGTGTTGGATATTTTAACACAAAATTACTTGACAATAAAATCAGTAAAGTTTATAATGTTTAAATAACAATACCAAGCTGAGTGAACCTTATAAAACACTACTTCCAGTTATTACAGAAAACACACTGCTTTCAAGTGCATATGTAATACTTATCAAAAAACAGACAATACGCTGTGCTACAAAATATTAAATTTCAATGATTGAAATATATTTTTTGCCTGGTTTGAAGTTACTTTTTCTGGTGCTGGAGTGATGGCTCAGTGGTGTCGAACTTGCCTCGTGTGCTTGAGGACCTGAGTTCAAACCCCAACACCACATACACAACTCAATGTGGGAGCGGTGAAGACCACATGAACAGCTAAATAAGTTGATTCTCTCCTTCTCACCCTCTCTCTCTTAAAAAAAAAAAAAAAAAGTTACTTTTACTCTTCAACTAAAGTAACCATAGTGTACGGAAAAAGGGACTTTAAAATACAATTATTTATTTATTAATTTATTCGAAATATACTTATTGTGTTCTGACCTCACTGCAGTCACTATTTGATGCACTAGAGCTATAGCTGTGAACAGTACAAGACAGAAAAAGCAAAGCAAGAGACCCTAGGAAGACTGGCATCCCAGCAGACAAGCAACAAAAGTATTTTAAAAAGTTGGTGTTAAAGTAATCAAGGGATGCTGATAGATCTGCTAAAATGAGCACTAAGGAATGACAATGGTGTTTAATACCACAGAGGTTGTTGGTGAACTTGACAATATGTTAGGTGAATGGTGGTGACAAGTGATAATTGGAGAATGTTCAAGAGAAAATAACACCACAAATGGAAATGCTGAGTATTGACAAGTCTTTGGAAGATTTTATTATGAAAGGGAGATAGGATAAAAAGTATATTTTATGCATAAGAAAATAATATCAGGGGAAATTGTGTGGGTTTAAGAGAGGAGATGTAAAGCATGGTTTATCTTTAACCATGATCTGGATATGTAAAGAAAATGAGAACGTTTTCTTGGGTAAATACATAGTAGTGGAATTTCTCAGGCCAAGTCCAGAAGCTATTGCCAGTCTGCTTTCTACATCCTTGCCTAACATTTGGTATCGCCAGTCTTCACATTTCATCCTTTTGGATGAGTGTAAACTGTTATTACATTATGGCTTCAATTTTGCTTTTTGTTGATCTCTAATGATGCAGTTTTTTGGTATGATGTTGAAACAAGACTTTTATAGTTTGATTTTAGTGCTGTATTTCCAAACAGAGTATAATTAACACTCTTTAGCATTTGTATGTAGTGTTAGTATTAATATATTCATGTATATTGTGTCCGTAAATGTCACCAAGATTGTTTTTCCTCCATGTATTAGGTTTTATCTGCATATAGCATGCTTGTCAAAAGCTTTCTTGTCTTAAACAATGAGAACAAGTAGCTACAGAGAAAATTCCTTTCTGAAAACTACCATAAAAAATTTAGTTTTCCATCTAGAGAAATGCCAACAAAAATAAATCATTTCTCATTGTCAAAGAATTATGCTTTAACATAATGCAACACTAGAGATTCAGGAGGATTTCTAGAAAATAAAAACAAATAGAGTAGTAAAACATAAAATTACTACATAATCATATGCATATTTATATTTTTGGTTAAAAATAGTTTATCATATGAAATTACTGTATCTTAACTTTTCAGAATTATTGCTAAGAAATTATAAGATTAAAAAGAAGATATGATTTTATTATTTTTAAGACAGACATACTTAAAGTTTGCTCAAGTGACATACTTATGTCATTCATATCTGGCTCGCTGTTTTACCTAGCAAACTTAGTCTCCATTGTGTGAAAAAAATCATCATATAATGATTATCAGGCAGATGTGATTTAATAAATATTTGAAAATAAAAGCACTGCATAATTTTAATGTATCTGTAATTGTAATTCTCAAATATCTTCCCTTCCTCGACTAATTGGGTAATGACATTGCTAGAATTAATCCAAGGTCATCAGCTTGCACATAGTACAGATGGTTTCAGCATTTTATGGGTATACAGGGATTCGAGATTACTGTTGCCTGCTGCTTTTCAAACTAATTTTTATTCTTAAAAATCCACATTTTCACTGCAGCTGAACAGCTAAGCCATATGTTGCTTTGTGACTACTTTAAAATATCTGGTGCATGTAATTATTACACTAAAACTAGCATGCATTAGTACTTTTCAATTTTGTCGTAAGAAGAGGACACTTAACAGTAATAGGCTCTGTGTCTGTCTGTGTGCGTGTGTGTGTGTGTGTGTGTGTGTTTCCTCCAAGTACCAAACTTTAATTTAAATTATGGGCCTTGTGTGAATTTCAGCCTACTATAAATTGGTTGGCTGATCTGACTCCTGATATGTAATATACTTCAGTGTACTTCAGAATTTACCTAATGCTATTTAAGGTATTATGTTAATCAACTTGCAGCTAGAAGTTTGGCTTAGAAATATTTTTCCACCTTTCCCCTGTGGCTGTCATGATAAATAAGAATGAGATATTTCTGTGTCTTTTTTTTTCTTTTTCAAAATTGTGATATACTATTGGCATGTTTGACAATTAGGAACTTGAGAAGCCTTTTTATATATGTGCTAGGTGAAATGCCTTATTAAAAACAGTAACAGTAGTGATACTTTTTATTAGTTAATATTTAGCAGTCATCAAGGTATTTGCATATGAAATATATTCTCTACACAAAATCAATCTAAAATCAGAAGTCAACATTGGTGTAAACAAAAAAAAATCTCAAACTCCTAAATCTTAATTGGTTTACGCAAATTCATGTAGATAGTAAGCCACAAAAGGAGATGAGGGCTGGCTGTTGCTTCGGTTTTCTTGGAGCCCCTTCTGCCTCACCAGGTAAGTCTGTTGTCCTATCTTCTTAATTTTCCTTTTACCCCATTCGCAGTAACTAGTCATAGAAGACAGATTGGCAATATAATTCTGTATTAGAGCTCTACAGATAAACAAAACCATTAAATTTGTTTGTATGGAAAGAGGTTTATTGTAAGCTATTGGTTCACTCTACTGTGGAGTCTGACAACTTTCAAGATATGCAGGGTGAGGCAGCAAGCAGCAGACTGAAGCAAGCCAAAGGTTTAGATCCTATCCAAAGCAGACAAATTTGAGAACCAGGAGAAACCAGTGTCAATTCAAGTTTGATACCAGGAGAAAGCTGACATTCCAGTACAATGGCAATAAGGCAGGAGAAATTCTATCTTACTTGAAAAATGGTAAGCTCTCATTTTCTATCCAGGCCTTCAACCTCCCTTGCTTACGCTACTTTAAATATAAGTCTTGTCCAAAACACACTCACAGAAATATCCAGAATAATGTTTGCTTCAAAATCTGGAAATACTGTGGCTCAAACAAATAGACACATAAAAATAACCATCACAAAATCAAACTAGATTTTTCTATTTATATTATTTCGCATATCACTTTCCTAATACATATATTACATATAATTTTATTTGGTTAACATAAGCTTCAATAAATCATTTTGTAAGTAAATAGAATAAATCTATAGATAAATAGAAACCATGCACATGTTCAAAAGGCATTGGTACATTGAAGCAAAAAAACAAACAGAAAGCATAAACAAAAAATATTGTCACAGAATATATATACATCTGAAAATTAACATATGAATAACCAAACCTATCTTCTATGGGAGATATACCAGAGGACTCAATTATAAACATATTGCAAACTGAGCTGGAACCTGAAAGATAGTTTATAAACAGTTAAATTAAATGGAAAAAGAAGGCTATTCCAAACCTGCAGGAAAGATGGAATGAAAGAAAAAGGTACAAATTTACTAAGTAAATTTAAAGAGCTTATTGAAGAGTATGTAGGATCAAATCAAAGATGAAAATTAATAGAGTTATGGATACTATCAAATTTCTGACATAGGCAGTATTTGATTCTGGGAATAATGGGATCCACTGATAATTTTAAGATAAGAGGTAATATAACAAATGTAATCAAGTTTCAGAAAACTTTTCTTGGGGTAATAGATGAAGTGGATTCAAAATAAAGGCAGAGACGTAAGAAGTAAAATAAATGAAAAAGAATTTGTGGCACAAATTCATGAGTGCACATAACAGGGTAGTTGCAAAGCCAGGGCTAAGGAAAAAGCAGATATTTGAATGTTTAAGGAGCAATGTTGGAAAATTTAGTGATAACATCTAACTTTAAAGACAAGATAGCTTGGGACATGTTGGAACATCTCCGATGAAAGCAGAAAATAAGTCTGTATATTTAAAAAAGAAAACTAAAAGCTTGGAATGTGTTCAAGAAGATGACATATACCTGGAGTAAACATTCAAAAGATAGTTGAGGTTGAGATTTTAACACCATCATTTAGTGAAAATAAATTAATTCTCCTAAGAGACAGTCTAGTACAATCTAGTACAACTCTTAAGGGTACCCCCCCAAAAAAAGTTAAATTTAAAAAAAATGAAAGTGAAAGATAAAAAGAAAAGATCATGAGCAAAAGCCCAAACTGGAAAATTAATTTGGTCATATACAGAGAAGAATGTGTCAAAAATAGTAATTTTCAAGAGAAAAAAAATACAGGGTTACATATATAGGAGATAGAATAATGTGAGGTTCCAAATAAAGGTAATTGGTGGAACTGTTTATAGTCCCCATCCACTAGATGAACATTCCATTCACTAATCAATGGCAGAGGAAAACATTGTCACTGCATTTTAATTGCTAACTTTCGATATTTAATCTCTCTGTGGAGCTAAGAATTAGTTATGGAGTGTTTATGTAGATGACAGTCATCTTGTTTGTAACAAATTCATCTGTAGGGAAAAGCACACATCAGTTAGATGCCTGTCAAAATAATTAGCTAAGCATGAAATGAGACTGCTTAGATTTTAGAACGTTCTAAGCATTAAGTTCTTTTTTGTAAGAAGTCACTCAACTGTTTCACGGAAATAATGTATTTAATGCTACATTTTGTTCGTTTTGTTTTATTTTTTTGATTTTGTTTTTTGTTTTTCTGAGAGAGAGGGACAGTGAAAGAATCAATTTTATTTAGTTTTTTATGTGGCTTTCATTCCTCCAACACTTAGCTAGCTGTGTATGTGATGCTGGGGTTTGAACCCACGTCCTTGCACATGCTAGGCAAGCACCATAACCACTGAGCCACCACTCCAGCCCCATAATACTGCATTTTAAAATCATGTTCTCTTTGCCTTGGCCTTTTTTTCCCTATATTTTTAGAGTATCTATTTTCATAAAATAAAACATTAGCCACTGATAATCACTGCGATCATGACAAATGGAATTTCCTCTCACCTTTTTCATCTTTCTTACTCTGTGTTAGGCATTATGAAATTGAAATAAAATTCATTTCAGTTAAAAGAACTCTGTTTTCTTATTGAAGGCCTTGATAAATAGCACCATTGAATTCAGGCCACTTATAATTTAATTACTAAGTACCTGTCATCTAACACAAATTCACAAGTGTATATCCTTTTCTTCTCTATGATGAGGTAAAAACCCAAGGCTAAAGTGTGGTATATTCAAAAACAGCTTGTTACAAAGTGCATTTTCTACCTAGCTGTTCTCCATAAACATAGAAAAGGGAAACAGATCAAAGATTCTGTTTTTGGAGGATGCAATGGGATGTGATTTGTTGATTACAATATGTTTACTTTATAAATAGTTAACTCGATCTTGTCAGTGGATTTACCATTCTTGATTGAGTTTGAAAAATACAAAGTTGACATTTATTCTTTTCATTATTTGTCTTTTGAATTAATTCATTTATTGAAGCCATAGTCATTTTAGTAACTTAACTTCCTACTTTTTATACCTTTGGGCTGTTTTAAAACTCAAACAACCTTTTTAATAGTTACTATTTTAAAGGGTATGGATATTTAGATGAATGAGAAGTAGTTTCTGTCAAATGTGCTTCAGGGTGGCTAAAGCATTTTCATTTAAGTAAAAGAAAATATGATTTGAAGTTTCCCTCACACATGAGTTTACCTATTCAACTTACCTTCCATAAATCAAAACAGTCTTGAGCGCACAAAAATTATACCATACATTTTGGATCACAGAATTTTTTGGTATGGGAGGTTACCTGTGCATTGTGAGATATTTAGTGGCAACCCCTAGTCTCTATCAAAGAGAAGCTAGTAATACATGCCAAGGTAAGGCATAGCAACAAAAAATGGATCCATATACTGTCAGCTGTCCCCTTGCTGAAAACCACTATTCTAATTGTAGACAGGGTGATGGATATGGAAAATTAACAGAAATCCCTCAGCCAAGCAGCAAACCCCTACTCATTGTTTCAAAATCTATAGAATCAGGCCCCCCATTGGAATGTACTGCCTTGGGCCCTTTCCAGAGGATCCCCACCCTACTAAAAAACTCAGTCTAATAGGCACCCTACTGAAAAACCCAGTTTAACCAGAAAAAATCTGGCTGTGATCTCCCCCCAATTCAGTCCATAAAAGATCATCTATCCAAAAGCCAAACAGCCATTTTCTGCTTCGAAAGTGTGTCCCTGCAAATTTTTCAATAAGTCTCCTTGATCTATTGAGGTCTGGTTCCTTTCTTTCTGGGTCTCATACCCTCATTTTCACCCTCTTCTCCAGCCTCTTTTTCCTTCATAGGGTATCAACGTTTAAAAGGCAATTAAGAGGAAAAAGAGTTCACATAGAAGATTAAAAAAAGAGAGAGAGAAAAATGTCTGAGAAAACAAAAGAAGAACTTCAGGAATCAACTTGATTAATTGTTTTACATGCCAAGTTTGTCAATAGATGAGGTCTGAAGATGGAGTTCAAATGGAGCATTTCATTAGTGATTTTTAGACATTAACCTTTCCCACATAGAATCCTTCTCCAGCCTACAGGCTCTTTTTTTTATTATTAGATGGATATAGAGATACAATTGAGGAGGAAACATTATCAAACATTCAAGAACCATTGTATATATACTTAGTTATCCAGGGCTAATGCCATATCATGGATGCCTAGTTTGGGTTCCCCCTGTTGCTGTTTCCCCCAGAAGAACTCCTGAGTAAATGGACATCTTGTGGAGGACAGCGATCTCCTTCTGAGATGATTCCCCCATATTCCCTTTCTCCAGTCTCCTAGGAGTCCCTCCCCGCTATTCCTCTCCCTACACTTCCAAGTATCCTAGGGAGTCATCTCCCTGTTGCGTTGAGAATCTTACAATTTGAAGTTATCGTTAGCTTATCCATCTAACATACTGCTTCCCCATGTATTCTAGCTTCCAGAGATGAGAGATACCATTGGGCCCTTGAGTCTCTGAGACTGGGATACTTCACTTAGCATAATTCTTTCCATCTCCATCCATTTGGCTGCAAAAGCCATAATATCTTCTTCTCTAATGGCCGAGGAGTATTCCATTGTATATAAGTACCAAAGTTTTTGTATCCACTCATATAGTGAGGGGCATCTGGGTTGGTTCCATAATCTCGATATAGTAAATTGAGCTGCTATAAACATTGATGAAGCCATATCACTATAATATGCTGATTCTAACTCTTTTGGGAAAATACCCAGAAGTGGGATAGCTGGGTCATAAGGTGGATCCATCCTTAATTTTTTGAGGATTCTCCACACTGCTTTCCATAGTCAGCTTACAGGTTCTTAAGTGTTTGTGCTCTATTGCACACATACATACACACACATATATATGTATATATATAGTTTGACTTTTTTTGCATGATTTTGGCATGCATCCTTGATTAACACTCACTTCTCTAATCATATTTTGCTTTCTTTATTCCCTTCCTAAGTTTCTCCTTGTCTTCAGTAGTGTGGTAGCATAAAGAATATTGAACTAAATTGTTCTGGTCAGAGTTCTTAGTACTTAATTTGACACTAAATAAATGTGTTCACTTAAACTCTCAACCTCAGTTTAATCACCCATAAAACTGGATTGGGCAGCCCTTCCAACACTAATCTTCTTTTTACATATAATCTGATAAAATCGTAAGGAAAGAAGCTAATGGTGGAAATAAAAGAAAAACAGAGTGACTCACAGTAACTCGGGGTTATTGGGGAGAAACCTGCAGGGATGAGAGCCCAGTGTAGGCTGGACACCTCTTCTGCTTACAGCCTGGGATAGATATAGGGCAGTGGGGAGGGTGTGGATTAGGCCTTTGCAAGGTAGTTGTCAGGGAAGAGTCTTTCTTATGATGATGGAGCCTGGAGTTTAGAGGCAGGTGAGTCAGTGTAACCATGAGGTGAATCATTTTAAGATGGAGGATGGGTTTCAAAATGGCATTGCCTAGGTCAAGTTCTACTTAACAAAAATAACCAAAGCAAACAAACCTCTAGTGAAAATATTAGCTGATCCATTCTAATCAAATACAAACATCTGCAAATAAAGAGCAAAATGCAGATTACAGAGAAGATTGTACTCCAAAATGTGATATAATAAAATTTGAATGGTAGTACAAATTGTGGCCAAAGCTTAAAAAAAAATATATATTAAAAATCCAAATATAAAATTTAATTCTCAAAGCAATGTTCTCAGTGGTTATATGCTTCCATATTGCAAAGAAAGGAGTCTTGCATATTTATGAGATAGGAACATGTCAGGCAGTCAGAGCAGTTAGAGAGTTTGAGTCAATCAAGGGAAAATCATTCTTCTTCTTTTAAGAAGACAAAAAGCATCCTGTCCTCCTAATAAACAAACATGCACATTAATTTGACATCGTCATTGCTAGTAAGGAAGATCCAGCAAGGTGGGTCAAGATACAGACACTCCCTTTTGCTAATGTAGGCACCACATTCTTTTTTTTTTATTCAGAAATTTATTTGTTGAACAAACAAGTTTCTAATGAAATAATATAATATATGTATAAATTCTGAAAATTCTTTCTATCCATGTCTGAGGCAAAAACCAAAGACTGAACCCAACCAGAACTTCCTAGATATGGAGGAAGGGAGCCAAAAACCAACTGAAGGGAAAAATCCTATAAAAAGGGCAAACCTAACCCTTCCACAAGCTCTTACTCCCTTCCCCACCTGAAGGACGTCTTCTCTGCTCTCACTCTCTTGCCTACTGTGCTTGTAGTGGTGTCCCTTGGTTTTTCTTCAACTCAGAGAGGACATAAACCAGACATCCACAAAACTGGCATCCTTTACATATAATATAAAATTTTTCTATACATGAGATCATTCTATAGAGTTAATTTGGAAGTTTGAGACAGGGAAAAAGTTAGGCAGTCAGAATAGTTAGAATGTTCAAATCAAGGGAAAAACAATTCTTTTTCTTTTAAGATCAATTTGACATCACCCAATGCTACTGAGAAGGGTCTGGCAAGGTGGGTCCAGGTGCAGACACTCCCTTCTGCTAAACCAGGTACCACATGCATTCTATTGATGCCCGAGACACAAATCCAAGGCTGGACCCAACCAGAATTTCCTGTGCCCCTGTCCTAGGTTTTGGGGAAGGGAGAGGATGACCAATTGAAGGGCGAACATCCTATTAAAAGGACAAGTCTCCTGGCAGGAGCTCGGCAGTTACAACTTTTGCCTGGCATGCACGAATACTCAAGTTCAAATCCCAGCACTACGTGAAAAACTAAACAAAATTGATTCTCTCTTCCTCTCTCTCTCTCTAACACTGTCCCTCTCTCTCTGAAAAAGAAAAAAGGGGCAAATCCAACTGCCTCTTTAGCTCTGTCCCCCTCTCTCACTCTGAGGGAGTCTGCTCTTTACCCTATGCTTTGCTTTCTATTAATTTCTGAAAATAAAGTCTGTCTATTATGCTTGCCTGGGTGTCTCTCTCTCAGTTTCATTCTTCGTCTCCAGGGGACATGAACCCGACTTACTCCAAACCAGCACCAGTTTGCTTTTCCTGTACATGGACTTTAATCTTTTGGACATCTCCAAAAGAAGAGGAAGAGAAAGGGATTTGAAAGAATCTGAAAAATTCACAATTTATTTTTGAATTTTATTCTTTAAGTGGAGGGAAACAAAGCATTTATCTCTTTGAGATATGAAACTTCAGCCTTGGACATGATGTTATATCAGCAAGGAACTTGAGCTACCTTTTAAAACTGATTATTCATATTAAATTGAAGTACAAAGAACTGTGCACACTCACGTGTACTGTTAGGTGAATATAGCTTTATGCAAACATTTGTGAAACAGGCTGTCTGTCGTAATCAATACGGTTGATTAGTCTTGAAGGATAGAAGAATATGTGACCAAAATATCCCACTTTAAGAATTATTTTGAGGGTCTGGAGCGGTGGCTCGGCAGTTATTGTGCTTGCCTGGCATGCACAAGTACATGAGTTCAAACCCCAGCACCCACATACACAAGAAAGAATCTAAGGAATGAAAGCCACATGAAAAACTAAATAAAAATTGCATCTCTCTCTCTCTCTCTCTCTCTCTCTCCTCCCTTCCCCTTTATAAAAAAGAAAGAATTATTTTGAGATAAGGGCACTTGTAAAACAACAGGTTCAAGCAGGAACCTCTGATTTGTCCTTTTATTTATTTTTTTTTTCTAAAAGCAAGAGATAAACTCCTATGTGAAAGGTGTCCTCCCTGTGAAAGGAGGAAAGAAAGTTTCTCATCACCAGAGATTAGAGAAGGTAAAGCTGAGGGAAACTTGGGCAACAAGCTTTGTTAAGCTGATCTTTAACTTTGTAGTCATTTCTTCACAGCTAGCTGCCTTAGCCAACTCTTGTCATGCTTTCATGAATACATCTTTCCTGATTTTTTGAGATCTTCATTTCTAATGGGGGAAAGTACATGTAAGAACCTTACACTTTTCTTTATTCATCTCATGCCAGTTTAATTTTCAGGCCCAGCCAAAGAGACTAAGAGTTACTGATAATGTTTTGCTTCCACTATAGACTATTAAATAACTAACCATAAAAATAGTTGATATAAACTGAAGCAGAATTAATTTGTTAGTAAAGTGTTAATCTCTGAGTTAAGAATGCTGGACTTATATCTTAGCTCTACTACTTAGGTAACTACATGACTATAAGGTACTCAAACTCCCTGTTTCTTAGAGATTTTCCTATATAAAAAGATAATAGCATTACCTTCCTCACTGTGTGAGTGTGAAGATTTCATGAGAAAAGTCTGTGGAAAGCATCTAACTCAATGATTGGCAAATTGTATAAAGATTACTAATGACAGTAATATTTAAGTCAAATACATTGTACTTATCATACCTATCCAGATCAACCTGAAGGAAATTTAAAAATATTGTATTATCTATCCTTCCATATACAGCCAATAAATCTACAGGTAAAAGCCAAGGGCTGTGTGTGTGTTTGTGTGTGTGTGTAATATTTACTATATATACATATGTCTGTACTTTTTTTCTCACAATAACCTGTGGTTATAATAGTGACCATATTTTATAGCCTAAAATTATTCTACTTTGTTACATAATAGAATCTTTAAGAAGAAAAGTCCATTATCCAAAAATATACCAAAAGGAAGTTTGTTATTGAAATTACAGATATCACTTTTGCCATTTATCATTCCTCCCATACTATTTAATTTGAGCTTTTAAAACATGATTTAACCTATTTAATACATTTCAGACTATAGGAAGATGGCATTATTCTACAGGTTACTAGCTCTATAATGTGATTATTAGATAATGGGGATTTCCTACAGTGCTAAGTGTATAGTATAATCTAAATAAGTATCAGTTTCCTTTTATTTCCACAGTTGCAAAAGGGCTTGGATAATGTTGTCTTCATCTTAGAACTAATAAAATCTCTCAGTGAACAATGTGATCTAGTAAAATGAATGAATTTTAAGTTAGGTTGTTTAAATAGATAAGTTTCAAAATACCCACAAATTTCTTCTTTCTCTATATGCATTTCCCTTTGTGATGTGTCTTAGCCTTTCCTCATATTGGGCTTGGCTGTATGACTTACTTTACCCAAGGGATATTTTAAAATGTAGTCTTAAGAAGTGTATGAGTGGGCTGGAGTGGTGGCTCAGCAGTTACAGCATTTGCCTAGCATGCACAAGACTGCAGGTTCAAACCCCAAAACCATATATTCAATGAAGTGTCGGAGCAACAAGGGCTACATGAAAAACTAAATAAAACTGAGTGCTGAATGGTTGTCATTTCTTGTTGTTAGCAACCCTCCACCAAAGCTGGGGTAACTTCCTAAAAAAATGGAAAACCATATGCGCAGAGATGCCAAGCCCTCCCAGGTACCCCACTTGTCCCAGACAGGAGTGAGAACACCCATGTTATTCTTCTCTTCCCAACCACACTGGTCCAGTAAAGAACGTAAAGAACTGTCTGAACAACCCACAGAATCATGAGGAAAAAAAATCCACTACTTTAAGACACTTAAATGGAGGCCATTTGCTGAATAGGAAAATAACTGAAAGGTGTTTTATAATACTTCCATCATAATTTATATTTATATTGAAACTCACTTACCTATCTTGAAAAATTGAAATAAAATATTAATTTCTGTCCCTTTACGGTTGTGGTGGGACTTTTAAAAGATAACATGTTTAAAACAGCACATTGGTGAGTACGTGCTGGAGATTCAGTAATGTTCTTTGCTTTTCCTTTCCTTTCCCCTGACAGTTTCATAGAACATGTTTCATAGATTGTGTGCAAAATGTGCCAAACACAAACCTACCAATTCCAGAGATCAAGGACCACAGTCCATGATGTACCCTAAAATATGTATTTGGTTTGAAGATTCTTCTGCCTTGAGGAAGAGGTAGACCTATATCTAATTCATACAGAGAAGTTATAAGGTCTAAGAGTAGCCTGGTTTTGAGGAGATAGAGATAGTTGTTTATTTTTCTTCCAGTGCTGGAGATTGAACCCAGGGCCTCACACAAGCTAGGTAAGCATTCTATTATTGAGTTCCATCTCTAGACCTGTAACCTGGGTTTCATGCTTAATAAATTTATTTTCAACTGAACTGAATTAAGTTAAATTGTTTGGTAGTGGAGAAGCTGATATTCAGAAAAAAAAGTGCATGTAATCTTTGCTAATTTCTAAGTCTGGAAGAGTCATCCAAAATTCATCCCCTCACGTTCTGTTGATCTTCAACAAGTTTTATATCTACTCCATTTCAGTACTTATAATCATGGCTGCACTCCAGAAATTATCATAAATTGTCACTTTTCAGTCTCAGAAAATTTTAAATATAAGATACTCTATTTTAATTAAAATTGTCACCATCTACTGTTGTGACTTCCTTAATTATACTTCATTTGGACTTCGCCTCTTGATTCCTCCATTTTCTGCAATTTATCATCAGTCTCTTCCAATACTCACTTCTCTACCCAGACTAGACTGGACTACACATTACCTAGACTGCTTGTTCATGAATGTCCTCAATCCCTTTTGCTTCCTTTCATTTAATCTACATAACAAAGAAGTGCTAGTTCTGATGAATACCATCTCCTGGTTTGTTTGCTTGTTTTTCTTCTAGAGACAAGATAGAGAGAGAAAGAAGAATCAACTTCACTCAGTTTTCATGTGGTCTTGGTTGCTCCAACACTCTGCTGTGCACACAGCTGAGACACATCTCCAGCCCCCATCTCCTATCTTATTGTTATATCTTCATTGACAAGTTATACTAGGGAAAAAAAAAGCATTAAACTATAAATATTTTACATAATAATATTCTCAAGCCACAACAAGACTTTAAATGTTGATTGACATTCCTTGGCCATTTTTCTTCTTTCTTCTAAATAACCATTTATCATATTCATCATATTTGTCCATCTCCTAACCCATACACTTTTACTCAATTATTTTTTTGTTAATTAAACAAATTGCCTTAAGTCCCTATCATGAAATATATATTTTCTTGGAACCATAAAATAAAATAGTCACCAAATTATGAATGATTTGTACTGTCATGAAACTTGTTTTCTAGTCAAGGAAAGAAAATATAAACCAATAAACAAAATAATTATAATTTTTAAGTATTATTAAAGAAATAAGATGTTCTTAAAAATTACAATTTTTAAGAAAGTTAAAGTAGGTGGGGGCATTTACTATTCTAAAATATTAGAGTGAAATACCCTTTGGAACACATTCTTAAATAAGAATTTTAAAAATGAAAAGACAGACTTAAGACTTATAAGGAGATGCTCAGGAAAATTTACAGCATGAGCATTAACCTTGAATTTGTAAAAATACAATGTTCTAGAGGTTTTTCAGTAGGTCTGTGTATACACAGCATGGAAAACTCGGATGTATACTGTAATTATGGCATAGAAAATAGAGTGAATCATTCAAACATCAGGAAAATTAAAGTCAAGTGAAATGACAAAAGAAAGATGGTAAAGAAGGAAAAAAATGAAACAGAAGGAAGGAAAAAGAGGGGAGAGAAAAAAGGGATGAAGGAAACTTAGAAGTCATTATATCAAATTAAATCAGTAGAAGGTCTTAATAAAGCTTAATGTTTGTTCAACAACTCCCAAACATTTTGGAAGGGCAGAGGGATCAAACTAGGAGACCACACAAAATAGCAGTATGTTCAAGATACACAGTAGTTGTGTGCCAGTGAAGAATCACTGTCACGGTTTCTGGGATCAGAAACCTCACTTGGCATCAGTGATCCTGGAAACCAGGTGCCTGCCTCTCTCAGCACTGTCCCTAAAGCCTTTGGTGTCACTTTCGACTACACCTGGACCCTGTGTGGCATCTGGTCCCTCATTTTGATCTGTCCTGAATTGGAGTTCATGGTAGATCTGCCTAATTAGCTTAGCGGAGACTAGTTTACAACTCTGTGCCTTTGCTAAAAAGGAGGCTAAGAAAGGAAATAGCTGACTTCCACATTCTAATGGAAGAACTCAATTCATGAGGAACTTTCCAAATATAAGAAATTACTTGACAGCTAGTTGCTATGACGTGTTTCAAAACAAATGTACAACAAAAGTTCCTTTCTTGCTCATGTTGCAAATATAGACCGAATTATCTAGACTGTACTAGGTGCTGTTCCATGTGCATTCTAATTCTTAGACCTGGCTGAAGAAGCAGCAAGTATATCAGTCATGTCTTTCAAATGGTGGAAGGGCAACCAAGAGGCTAATCTATTTCATGCAATCACATTTAATGCTTTACTTTGTTAATCATCATGACCACTCATATTCTTTTGGCCAAATTAAGTCTGATTACAAGTTAAGAAAAATGGAATAAGGAAATATTTTTCTCCCTTGGGGAAAAAAGAGGTAGAAGGGGTGAATATTTGTGAATAATCAGTTATTATAATCTGTCCTCTTAATATTCACTTCCCTTTTTCTGCTCAAAAAACATGTACCAACCCAAAAGGGGTAGATCATGAACTGGCATTAGTCTCAGCTTGCTATGTCATTATGCATGTGTTCATGATTATGTGGCAATGATTCCCTCCTATATATGTAAGACTATGTTGAATGAAAAAAAAATGCACCAAAGAAGATATCCAATTATGTCTTCAATCTGTAGTCCATTGTTCTGTGATGAGCTTTATATCTAGATGATGATATTCCTCTGGCTCAGACATCCCTCTTGAAGAAATGGTGAAATACACACCACAAACCTTTACTGCTCAGAAAAAGAATAATGAGAGATGTGTAGCAATCTATCACTGACCCACAGATAGCTGAAATTCACCTAGATAATGCAGGGGGAAAAGTAATGTTTTTCCTCATTTATTGCAGTGTTCACAGTGATACTCCCAGAAAGAATACTGAATAATAAGAAAACACAGCAAGTTTATTTAACCAAACTTTTATGTGAGACAGGAAGTTTTGGAAAGGAAGACCAAAAGTCCAGAGAAAAGTGTACATTTTTATTCTTAGGTTCAATGAAGAATGGACAGTTATGTAGATTTATGATGAGACAAAAAGAGAGATGATCTAATTATGATAAACATGGAAGATAGCCTGCATTTTTAGTTGCTTCTTGGCATCTCTGTCTTCTTTTTTTTCTTTCTTTCTTTTTTATTCCTCCCAGTATAAAGCAGACTCCTATTGCATTAGGATGGTAGGACTTACTTTAACAGAACATACTTCAGAGAATACTTTTTGTGGGAAATACATATTTCCTCAGGGACCAAATATGGAGAAAAGTCAAAGAGAAACTTTCTTCCATTTGCCATGCTCTCAGTTTCCTTCAGGTTAAAACATACTCCTGTTTCCTATTTTGGAATATCATGTTCTGTACCCAATCAATAAATATTTCATACTCCTCTTCCTGGTAGCATAGTGTGTTTCTCAATGAGTCTTTTATTCTGACTACTAGCCAAAGTCTCTTGGTTCATTGTTCTTCATGGATCTAAGAATTCCTGCAATGCATCAAGTACCCCCCTCAAAAACTTAAGTTGGAATTTTGTGACTGTAACAGCATTAAGAAATAGGACCATTAAATCCACCAATCAATGGGTTATTGAGCATGTTGGCATCCCTGCGGGCATAAGATAGATATCACATGGGAATGGTTCCAAATGAAAAGGCTGAGTTCCATCTGTCTCACACATGCTCACTAGCCCTTGCACGATGTTAGGACATCATGTGCAGGTCCTCACCAGGTATTAGCACTATGCTCTTGTTCTTCCCAGAGTCCAGAAATATGAGTCAAATAAACTTCATCTGTTTACAAAATGCCTGTCTGTAGTATTCTGTTAAGTTACCCACTAAGGCTCTTGCCTTCTGGGGAAGAGCTTTCTTCTGATGGGTCTCCTCAGCAATATCGAATAAGAGTTTTCTCAGTCTTCTTTCCAATAGAAAACTGGCAGTCAAAACCCATTTTGTTGTTGTTGTTACAGTGTGTTGTCTTATCTCATCATCTTTAATATGGGTAACAATGATTATAAAAGTGCAAATCTCTCAAATGTTTTTTTCTTTCATTCTTTCTTTTCTTTCTTTCTTTCCTCTTCCTCCTCCTCCTCCTCCTCCTTCTTCTTCTTCTTCTCCTTCTCCTTTTTCTTCTTATTCTCCTCCTCCTTTTGCTCTTTCTCCTTCTCCTCCTTCTTCTCCTCCTCCTCCTCCTCCTCCTTCTTTTACCTATTTTATTCTAGTCAACTTAAAATCCTATAGCCTCACAAAAAATTATTTTAATACATGCTTTTCTTCTTGGATATTATAAGTATTTTAAGTATATCTGAATATTGTTGGATCTCACCCTTATCTTATTTCTTCCCAAACTATTTTACCCAACTGAAAGAACTTACCCAGAGGTCATAAAATAACAGATAAAATACATTAAGTCATCTACTCAAGGATTTGAACATAGGGTGTTTGGGTATTATGTTTATGATTCATGTTTTTTGTTAAGCAGGTATCTTAATGACTATATCCACAACTTTCTTTATGAGTTAAGAATGCATCTTTCAAGGCTTTCAATCTCAGAACATTTCTCAGTTTTATGTTTACTTTTTAAAGAAGAGAACCCATTGTACTTCTCAACCTTGCCAGTCCCAAATATTCAAAACTCTAATTTTCTTTTCATTGTTTCTTAAAAACAAGAAGGGTTGCTTTTTTTCTGAGTTCATCTCTAGCTTTAGCATTTTATCCAATTCAGCTTACTAAATAACCCTCATAATAACATTTAATATCCAAACCTCTGTGGTCACAGTCCCAATTTCATCAGACAAATTATCTGCCTTCCAAATAATCATACTGAATTGTTTTACTAGTTTTTTCTAATTTGCTGAATTCTTTTGCTAGTATCTTCCCCAGGATATAATATGGTTCATCATTCTTCTAGCTTCTAATAATTCTTTTATTTTCGGAGTCTTGTTCAGAAAGTCATTGCCAACTACAGTGTGTTCGAGTGTTGCTTCTAATTTTTCTTCTAGCAATTATATGTTAGCAGGTTTAATTATTAGTACCTTAATCCATTTTGATTTGATTTTTATGCAAGGTGAGATAAGGGTTTAATTTCAACTTTCTGCATATGGCGGTCCAGTTTTTTCAGAACCATTTGTTGAATAGGCTATCTTTCCACCATGTTATATTTTGAACCCTTTGTCAAATATCAGATGTTTAAAGATTTGTGGGTTTGTCTCAGACACTTCTGTTCCATTCCATTGGATTTCATGTCTACTTTGATATCAATACCATGCTATTTTTGTTAATACAGGTCTATAGTATAATTTTAGATGTGGTATTGCAAAACCTATTTCATCTTTCTTATTTAGTAATGTTTTGGCTATTCTGTGTTTATTGTTGTTCCATATGAATCTGAGAATTGCTTTTTTTTATATATGTAAATAATGACATTGGTATCTTGATGGGGATTCCATTAAAAGTGTATTGTGATTTTGGCAGAATGGACATTTTAATTATATTAATTTTGCCTAACTAAGAACATGGAAAGTTTTCCATCTTCTCAGGTCTTCTTCAATTTCTTTCTTCAATGTTCAAAAGTTTTTGTTGTAGAGGTCTTTTCCTTTCCCTGTTAGATTAATTCCCAAGTATTTAATTCTTTTTGGGGATGTTGTGAATGGAACCAATTTCCTGATTTCTTCCTGTGCCCTATTATAGTTACCAGGTAGGAAAGCTACTGATTTATGGGTGTTTATCTTGTAGCCTGCTGATTTTCTAAATCTGTTTATAAACTCAAGCAGTTTTCTGATGGAGTTTTTTGGAACTTCCAGATACACCACTATGTCATTAGCAAAAAAGAACTAGTTTGACTTCCTCTCTTCCTATTCTTAGCCCTTTGATTTCCTTCTCTTGCCTGATTGCTCCAGCTGTAGATACAAGGGCTATATTGAATAAAAGTGGTGAAAGCAAACAGCCTTGTCTTGTTCCCAAGTTTAGTGGAAATGCTATCAGCTTTTCTACATTTAGTATAATACTAGCTTTGGGTTTGTTGTATATGGCCTTTACATAGTTAAGATAAATTCTTTTGATCCTTATCTTCTCTAGAGTTTTGAGCATAAATGGGTGCTGGATTTTATTGAAGGCCTGCATCAATTGAAATGATCGTATGATTTTTGTCCTTAATTCTGTTAAATGATGAATCACATTTATTGATTTGTGTATGTTGAACCAGCCTTGCATCATTGGAATGAAGCCCACTTGATCATGAAGCCCACATCTTCTTGATGTGTTTTGGATGCAGTTTGCTAGAAAATTATTAAGGATTTTAATGTCAATGTTCATCAGGAATATTGGTCTGTAGTTTTCCTTTCTTATGATGTCTTTATTGGGTTTTGGTATCTAGTTATTGTTGCCTCATAAATAGTGTTTGGGTGAGTCCATCCTTTTCAATTTCCTGGGATACCTTCATAAGTAGAGGTATTTGCTCCTCCACATAGGTGTGGTAAAACTCAGTGGGGAATCCATCAGGACCTGGTCTTTTCTTCTTTGGGAAACTTTTTATTGCTAAATGGCTTTCCGTGGCTGTTACTGGGCTGCTTAGGATTTCGATAACATCCTGTGTCAATTTGGTGATGTTGTATGTGTGTAGAAATTTGTCCATGTCTTCCAGATTATTTAATTTAGAGGAGTATAGTTTTTCAAAATATGTTTTAATAATCCATTGAATTCTGTGGGGTCAGTGGTGGCTGACTTTTCATTGGCAATTTTGTTGATTTGCTTCATTTCCCTCCTTCTTTTAGTGAGATTGACTAGGGGTCTGTCAAAATTTATTAATTTTTTCAAAAAAAAAACAGCTCTTTGTTTCATTGATTTTTTATTGTATTTTTTAAAATTTCATTGATTTCAGTTCTGATCTTGATTATTTACTATCCTCTATTGGCTTTGGGATTAAATTGTCCTTCCTTTTATAGGGATTTGAGATGGAGCATAAATTTATTTATTCGAGAGCTCTCCTGGTTTTAATGTAGGCCCTCAGTGCTATAAATTTTCCCCTTAAGAATGCTTTCATGCTGTCCCAGAAGTTTCAATATGCTGTTTCTTCATTCTCATTCTCTTCCAAGAATTTATTGATTTTTATTTTCATGTCTTGTTAGATTCATTCTTCATTTAATAGAGTATTCTTCATTCTCCATGTATATGTGTATTTTCTCTTATAATTTTTGCTGTAATTGTTAGGGTCATGGCATCATGGTCTGATAGGATATACAGAATAATATCTATTTTTTATATCTTCTGAAATTTCCTTTGAGAACTAGCATGACTTATTTTGGGGAAGGATCCTTGCACTGCTGAGAAAAAGGTATATTAGCCAATTTGGGGTGGAATATTGTATAACTATCTGTTAAGTCCATTTGATTTATGGTGTTGTTTAGGCTGGAAATCTCTATTGTTTTTTTGCTTTGGTGATCTGTCTGTTGGTGATAGAGAGTATTAAAGTTTCTTAGTATTATTATTTTGAGGTCCAAAGGTATTTTTATGTTATGGAGTAATCTTTCCACATAGTTTGGAGCATATGAGTACATATTTACTGTGGTTATAACTACCTTTTATATTCTTCTCTTTACTAGGATGTAGTGGTCTTCTTTATCTCTTCTGATTAGTTTATGTTCAAAATCTGATTTGTTGTATGTAAGTATGCGACACCAGCTAGCTTTCCTGGGGTGTATGCCTGGTAGATTTTTTTTTTCATTCTTTTACTGTCAATCCGAGCATGTTATTGCCTATAATGTTGTCTCCTGTAGGAAGCAAATTTGTGAACTTTGATTTTTGATCCAACCTGCTAATCTATGTATTTTGATTGCTGTGTTGAGACCATTCACATTCAGTGCTAGGATAGTTATGTGGTTATGGTTCATAGTCATCGTGTTTAATTACTAAGTTCTGTGCTTTCTTTGTTATCTGTTGATTGCATGAATTTTTACTTAATTTCCTTTGTGGGTTTTGAGGATTGTTTTCTTGTTCTTCTATCTGGAGTTTATCTTTGAGGATTCTTTGCAATGCTGGTATTCTATTCACAAATGCTGCAATTTTGATCTTATCATTAAATGTTCTTATTTTCCCATTGAATTTAAAGCTGAGGTTTGCTGGGTGTAGTATTCTGTAGTATTCTGAGTAGGTTGTGGACATTCAGACATTAAAAGATCTCCTTCCAGTTTCTCCTTACTTCTAGAGTCTGGGTTGAAAAGTCTTTATTGGTTTGCCCCTGAATGTGATTTGGCATTGCTGTCTTGCAGCTTTCAATATGCTTTCCTTGATTTCCCTTGTATACATTTTGCATACGATGTGTCTCAGTGAGCTTCTCGTTTGATTAGCCCTATTTGGTGTCTTACACTTCCTGGATGAATGCTTCTAATTCTTTTCTGATATGTGAAAATTTTTCTTTAATAATTTCATTGAGAATTTTCTTTATACCATTCATTTTCCTTTCAGTTCCTTCCTGTATCCCAATTACTCTTAGATTTTTTTCTTCTGATTTCATCCCAGACATCTTGAAAATTATCGTATTCTGTGAGTTTTTTTTTCTTTTTTATTATCTATGCACTTAAGCTTACTCAGGCTATCCTTATTGTTAGAAGTTCTTTCTTCAAGAATTGAAGTTCTATTTTCTACAGAAAATAGTCTGTTTTTAAATTTTTCCATTGTTCCTCTGATGTGATTGACTGCAGATTTTAGCTCCATTACTTCCTTTTATAGTATGTCTATTTCCTTGATAATAGTTTTCATCTCTTGAGTTTTCTCACTTAGTCCTTCATCAAAACTTCTTTTAGTTCATTGTTCTTTTAGTTATCAGATCATTGATAATTTGTTTTGTTTTCATCCTTCTCACTGTCCATGGGCTCCTTGGTAGGGGAGTTGTGGGTTTGAGGTGAATCTCTTCTAGTTTGATTCTTCATCTTTTGAAGGTGTTTTCTGGATCTGTTAATTGAGGCTCCCTGTGTGGTAACAAAGCAAGTCCCCGGGCACTTCTTCATTACAGGTCTAAGGGTCAGGTCAGACCCCACCTCTCTGATGACCACCTTTTTCCAGAAAGCTGCTTCTGCCTAGAGCCTCATTTTGTTGTACCTTTTGGATCTAGGTTCCTGGACTCAGATTTAGAACCTGGTGGGGTTGCTGGGCAGTCTGAAGGTTTATTGAAACTAAACAGTAGGAATGCATTAATGGTTCCTGGCATCCAAGGATCTTGGATCCAAGATCCAAGGGTCTTGGGCAAGTCAAGCCAGAACAGACCAGCCTAAATGTTGCACTATGACCTGTGATCTTTGGTGGAGGGAATGGGCCCAATATATCTGGACCTGGTGTATATGTGCAGTGGTGGAGTAGGATCAGGTGTGGGGACATCAGAGTGTCCTACATGCCTGCTGGGGCCAGGGCCAGAGTCCTGGTCTCATGTGGCGGCAAGGTTGGATCTAGGCATGAGGTCCTTGGTGTGTTCTGTGTGCCTGTGGGGGCTGGAGTTCTGGTCCTACATAGTGGTGGGGCTGGGGATAGACATGAGGTCCTTGGGGTGTCCTGTATGTCTGCTGGGACTTGAGTCCTGGTTCCACACAGTGATTGGGCTGAATCCCTACTCTTGATAGTCTATAGCAATCCAAAACCTCAGTGACTGACATTAGCCCATCTTTATCTCTTTAATTTTCCAAGCATTCTGTGGCGTGGTTGTGCTTCTTTTGTATGTCTGTGTGGTGTATTTATATATTCTCCAGTTATTCTTTTAATTTTATAGGTGAGGGTGAAAGCACAGCCTTAATCTAGGATGTGGCTATTTTTACAGCAGAGAGTAAGAACAAGAGAAATTAAGCCAAATTGTGCTATTGTATTCATAGGTCCTGCTCAGACACAGCATATTCCAGATCTATACGAGTCTTATTTATCTTTGCATTCCAGTGATCAAAACACCCAACAAGAACAACATAAGGGAGTAAAACTTTATTTGGGCTTGTATTCTCAGTCCATAGATAGCCAACTCCATAGTTCTGGACCTGAAGTGAGGCAGAATATTATGGCGGAAGACAGTGCCAGAGGAAAGCATCTCAAAACATAGCAACAGGAAGCAAAGAAAGTGTTTCGCTTACCAAGGGCAAAACACAAACCCCAAAGGCACACACCCAGTGACCCACCTCCCCCAGCCATACCCTATTTTCCTACAATAACCACTCAGTTAATCCATACAATTGGATTCATGCACTGATTTGGTTAAGGCTCTCATAACACAATCATCTCACCTCTAATTTTTCTTGCATTGCCTCACACACCAGCTTTTGGGGGACACCTTGTATCTAGACCATTACTGTACACATCATCTTGGACAAAGTAAGTTACTTGGCAAATGGTATGAAATTTATAATCTTTCATTGGGAGATTGGTAGTAATGGAGAAAAGAACAATACATATTTGTTAACAATCCCTCAGCTTACAATAAAGTGAATGCACATATTTTAAAATCAAGCCTCAGGGACTGCAAAAATCATAACTTGAATAAATAAATATACAACACAGAGAAAGGATCAACCAGTGAGGCAATAGAACTAACTGGGAAGTATGAAATCAGATAAACAAATGAGAAGAGAATAGCTACATACGAAATAAATAGCTAATTCTGTCAGGAACCACTAAGAGTTTGAGTAAAATGAGATCTGAAAAATATCCAAGAACTAGGGGCAAAATTAAGACCATCAGTAAACTAAAGATAAAAAGAAAACAAATTAGCAGAGCAGCAGAGCTAGTGTCAGGTGAAGAATGTGCATTAAATAAAGAATAAAAATTTTTGAAGTTTCAGGAAACTGATAAATTACACCTTCACTTCCCTACCAAATTCAGAATCAAATGATAAATAGACACAGCAGTGAGAGATACTGAGATCAAAACAACAAATCTATACCTAGCAAAGCTAATCGTCAGGTACCCTATTGTAAATATCTGCTTTCTTATGTTTTCCTATTTGTTATAAAGTATGGAATGCATCTGCAGGATAGATTGGGTCTGCAGAACAGACTTCATTTATTCAGCCATGTACAAGGAAAAAAAATTTGCCTCAGCCACTAATGCCTTAAAATCAGTATATGGAAAAATTGACTTTAAGTAGTTATTAAAAGAGACATTCTAGGCCTCTGTCCAATCATCCCTTCCACATAGACACCATGAATGGTAGAAGAATGTACTCATGCTGTAGGTAGATGTGGCAGAGATTAGTAATTCTTTCCATATATTTCTAGCTCACTTTATATCTTGAGAACTGAATTTTATCAGGATAAATGGATGTCCAGCTAGAGGTCTAGTCTTTTTTGCTTGTAGAACAATGCTCATATAGTTCTATATAAAGTGATAAGCACAAATTCCAGGCCACATCCGTTAAAATATTTTGCATTATTATCTCTTTTCCCTATCTCCCTATCTAGATTCAGAAACATGGTAACCAATAATGGATCTGGAGCAGTGGCTCAGCGTTTATGGCACTTGCCTGGCATGTATGAGGACTTGAGTTCAACCTCCAGCACCATGTACGCAGCCAAGTGTCCCAGGAATGATAGTCATATGAAAAACTAAATAATATTGCTTCTCTCTCTCTCTCTCTCCTCACTCTTTCTTTTAAAAAAATAATGCATCAGAGCTGAAGACCATATTTTATGAATAACAGGGCCACTTTACCATCTAGGAAATCTATTTCACCTTTTGGATGAGTTGCTTAACCACCCTGGGATCTTCATACTTCTCTGGACTCATATGAAAAATAAATTTTCTCTCCTTGAACTATCTGCATTTGGGAGCCTACTAGTTATATTAACGTTTTCTGTCCATTATTATTATATAATTTAGAACTTAGTGAAATCATGCCACCATAATAAAAATTACAATTGAAGCATTGGCTTCCCAGGTATGCTATGAGAATTAAGGTCACAAATTTTTGCTCTAAAAAGCTTATATTTTTGATGTAATGACAAAGTATTTGGTAAAACAGTTCAAGTAGTGTGGAAGGTGAACCAAGTGCTTTAAAATCCCATAGTTCATCCTGATACTATATCATGGGCAAGAATCAACAGGTCATCATCAAAATGACAACCTTAATTCCTTGCCTAGGTAAGCAAAGCATGCTTTGACTAGCAAGTGCAGTGCTATATTAAAATAAAAAGTAGAAGAAATCTCAGAGGACTGATCATTTGCATCAGAAGTATACATAGACAAATGTTAATTTTGGGATCACTGGTATATATAGCAGATATGCATTTGTTTTTTTTTATTAATGCATTATAGTTTTACATAATGATGGGATTAGTTGTCACATATTCCTAGATGCACACAATTCAGCAATACAATTTGTTGAATATTCCCCCACATAACCCTCTACCTCCCTACCCCTATTCCCTGATCCCTAGCCTTTCCTCTGGGTCCTGTATTGTTCCTAAAAATCCCAAATACAATTACATAATTTTATACATATGAAGAATATTTTATGTATATAGCTATAGTATATACAGTAACATTTATAACTGCCTGAAATGTACCTTGCTTTATCTCAGTTCCAACATTTCCCTTACTCCCTTCCTTCCTATCATCCCTTGTTATTCTTCAAAACATTTGACAATGGGATTAAACATTTACATTTTTGTACAGGTACACAGCATAGCTTGTTCAAATATCTTGTGTAGTATATTGTAACTGTATCTCATGAGAATTAACATTTTACATTTTTTGTTCTATGGATCTAATACATAAGTTTGTCTATTTTAATCCTCAGCCTGGGAATGGGTCTCCAAAAATGAAGGATACACTTGAATCTCTAGGTTTGGCTAACTTTGCTCAGCATGATTCCCTCCACTGTCATCCATTTACCTTCAATAGATGCACTATCATTGTTTCTAATAGCTAAGTAGAACTCCATTGTATATATACCAGAACTTTTGGATCCAGTGAGGGGCATCTGGGTTGGTTCCATAATTTAGCTATTGTAAATTGAGCTGCTATGAACATGGATTTTGCTGTGTCTCTGTAAGGTGCTGATTTTAACTCCTCAAGGAAAACACCCAGATGAAGGACAGCTGGATCATATGGTGGATCCAAGCCTAATTTTTTGAGGAATCTCCACACTGCTTTCCATGGCGGCTGGACCAAGTCTGCAATTCAACTAACAGTGCGCTAGTGTTCCTATCTCCCCAGAACCCCTCCAGCGTTTGTTAATATTGGTGTTCTTCATCTTTTCCAGTCTGACTGGAGTGAGGTGAAATTTTAATATAGTTTCCATTTGCATTTTTCTGATTGCCAGTAATTTAGAACCTTTTCTCATGTTTTCATTGGCTTGCTCAATGTCCTCCATGGAGAAGTTTCTGTTTAGCTCTCTGGCCCAATTATTGATTGGATTGTTTGTTTGTTATTCAGTTTCTTGAATTTTTTTGTAAATTTTGGATATTAGTCTCCTGTCAGAGGGATCAGAGGCCGATTCTCTCTCATTCTGTAGGATGTCTCTTGATTGTTTTGACTATTTCCTTGGCTGTGCAGAAACTTTTTAGTGTAATGTCATCCCATTCATTGATTTTTGACTGTTATTCTTTCATTATAGGAGTCCTGTTGAGGAAGTCACTGCCAATTCCCATATGCTGGAGTGTTGGTCCTTATTTTTCTTCTAGCAGTTGTAGAATAGCTAGTTTAATTCCTAATTCCTTGATCCATGTAGATTTGATTTTTGTGTATGGTGAGAGATAAGGATCTAATTTCAATTTTCTGCAAGTGGCTGTCCAACCATTTGTTGAATAGGCTGTCTCTTCTCCATATTATATTTCGACCTCTTTTGTCAAAGATCAGATTTTTAAAGATTTGCGGGGTTGTCTCAGAGACTTCTATTCTATTCCGTTGGTCTTTATTCCTGTTTTGATAGCAGCATCATGCTGTTTTTAATACTACAGCTCTATAGTACGATTTTAGATTTGGTATTGCAAAACCACCTCTTTTGTCTTTCTTTCTTAGTAATGTTTTGGCTAGTATGGGTTTCTTGTTGTTCCACACGAATTTGAGATTTGCTTTTTCTATATCTACAAAGAATGACACTGGAATCTTGATGGGGATTACATTGAATCTGTACTGTGCTTTTGGCAGAATGGCCATTTAATTATGTTAATTCCACCTAACCAAGAGCACAAAACATCTTTCCAGCTTCTGAAGTTTTCTGCAATTTCTATTTTCAGTGTTCAATAATTTTCATTGTAGAGATCTTTTACTCCTCTTGTTAGATCAATTCCCAAGTATTTTATTCATTTAGAGGTTATGAATGGGACCAATTTCCTAATTACTTCTTCTGCCCTAGTATTGTTGGCATATAGGAAAGCATTGATATGTACTTGTTGATCTTGTACCCTGCTACTTTGCCAAATTTGTTTATTAGCTCTCACAGTTATCTGGTGGAGTTTTTTGGATCTTCCAAATATAGGATGACGTCATCAGAAAAAAGGGATAATTTGACTTCCTCCCTTTCTATTCTTTTCCCTCTGATTTCTTCCTCTTACCTAATTGCTCCAGCCAGGGTCTCAAAGACTATATTGAATAAAAGTGGTGAGAGTGGGCAGCCTTGTCTTATTCCCAAGTTCAGTGGAAATGCTTTCAGCTTTTCTCCATTTAGTATTATACTAGCTGAGGGGTTAGCATGTATGGTCTACACAAAGTTAAGATAAATTCCTTTGATCCCTTTTTTCTCTAGAATTTTGAGCATAAATGGGTGCTGGTTTTTATCAAAGGCCTTCTCTGCATTTACTGAGATGATCATATGGTTTTTTTCCTTAATTCTGTTTAACTGATGAATCACATTTATTGATTTGCATATGTTAAACCAGCCTTGCATAACTGGAATTAAGCCCACTTGATTATGGTGAATTATATTCTTGATGTGTTTTTGAATGCAGGTTGCAAGCACCTTATTAAGGATTTTTGCATTGATTTTCATGAGGCATATTGGTCTGTAATTTTCTTTTGTCAGTGTGTCTATTTGGGTTTTGGTATCAGACTTATGGTTGCTTCATAAAAAGTGTGGGAGAGTTCCCTCTATTTTAATATCTTAGAATAACTTCATAAGGAGAGGTGTTAACTCTTTTTCAAAGATGTGATAAAACTCCGCAGAGAATCCAACTGGTCCTGGATTTTTCTTGTTTGGAAGTCTTTTAATTGCTGTGTGGATTTTGGTGGCTCTTATTGGGATGTTTAGGAATTCAATGTCATACTGTGTCAATTTGGGGATATTATATGTGTCTAGAAATTTGTCCATGGCATCCAGATTATCTGATTTAGAGGAGTATAATTTTTCAAAATATATTCTGATAATCTGTTTGATTTCAAGGGAGTCAGTGGTGATCATGCCCCTTTCATTGGTAATTTTGTTGATTTACTTTGATACTCTACTTCATTTACTTAGGTTAGCTATGGGTCTGATAATTTTATTTATTTTTTCGAAGAACCAACTATTTGTTTATCAATTCTTTTTATTGTTTTTTGGTTCTCAATTTCATTGATTTCAGCTTTGATCTTAACTATTTCCTCTCTTCTGCTGGCTTTGGGATTAGACTGTTCTTCCTTCTGTCGAGATTTGAGTTGGAGCATAAGCTTATTTTTTAGGGATCTCTCATGATTCTTCTTTTTTTTTTTAATAAAGAAAGAGGGACAGTGAGAGAGATAGAGAAAGAGAGAAACAACTTTATTTAATTTTTCACATGGCCTTAGTTGCTCCAACACTTAGTTGTGTATGTGGTGCTGGGGTTTGAACCCGGGTCCTCGTGCTTGCCAGGCAAGTGCCGAAACCGCTGAGCCACCGCTCCAGCCCCTCTCATGATTCTTAATGTGGACACTCAGTGCAATAAATTTTCCTCTTAAGTATGCTTTCATGCTGTCCCAGAGGTTTCGATATATGTGTTTTCATTCTCATTGTCTTCCATGAATTCCTTAATTACTGCTCTCACATCTTATTTGATCCATTCTTCATTTAATAGGGTGTTATTCAATCTCTACATATATGTGTGCTTTGTGCCATGTTTTTTGCTATTAATTATTAGGGTTATGACATCATGGTCTGATAGGATAAATGGAATATATCTACTTTTTTATTTTTGCTGAGATTTTCTTTGTGACCTAGAATATGATCTATTTGGGGGAAGGATCCACGTGTTGCTGAAGGTGTACTCTGCCAATTTGGGGTGGGTATTCTGTATATGTCTGTTAAGTCTGTTTGGTTTATGGTGTTGTTTAGACTAGATCTCTTTATTGTTTTTTTTTGCTTTGATGATCTTTCCATTGGTGATAGAGGGGTGTTAAAGTCTCCCACTACTATTGTGCTGAGGACCACAAGTGTTTTTATGTTATGGAGTAATTTTTCCACATAATTGGGAGCATTGGTGTTTGGAGAGTATATATTTACTATGGTTATTTCTTCCTGTTTCATTGTTCCCTTTACCAGGATGTAGTGGCCTTGTTTATCTCTTTTGATTAATTTATGTTTGAAATCCACTTTTTCAGATATAAGAATTGCAATTCCAGCTTGCTTTCTTGGGCCATAAGCCTGGTAGACTTTTTCCTATCCTTTCACCCTTAATCTGTGGATGACAATGGCTATAAGGTGGATTTCCTGTAAGTAGCATATCATTAGATTTTGGTTTTTGATCCAATATGCTAGTCTGTGTTTTTTGATTAGTGCATTGAGACCATTCACATTCAGTGTTTTTGGACATCTATGTACTCTATCTAGCTAGCTCAGCCCGTCCTCATTGTCAGATGAGAGCTGAATTTTTGTTTTCTGTAGAAGTTAGTTTATTATTAAATTCTTCCTTTGTTTCTCTCATGACATTGACTGCAGTTTTTAGCTCTGTTACTTCCTTTTTGAGTACGTCTATTTCTTTCATAATAGAGTTTTTCATCTCTTGAGTTTTCTCACTTAGTCCCTTCATTATGTCTTCTTTTAGCTCATTGTTCCTTTTAGTAATCAGATCATTGATAATATTTTCAAGATTTTCATCTCGACCCCTATCCATGGTATCCTTTTGGGGGGAGTTTAGGGTTTGAGGTGAACTTCTCTAATTCTTTATTTTGCAGAGCTTCTTGTGAATCTCTGAATTGAGATTTCCTGAGGGAAGGAAGGCAATTCTCTAGGTGGTTTTTCCTTGCAATTCAGTCAACAACTCTTTGATGATCACCTTCTTCCAGATGCTGTTTCTGGCCTGGGTCCTCATGTTGCTCGACCTTTTAGTTCCACGTTCAAGTTTGCAAATCTAATCCTACCAAAATGTAGTCCTGGGTATCCTGCTTCCAGGAACCCCTCCACCTTGCGGAGTCTCTGTTCTTCCTCCTAAATAAATCCTACTCCTTTTACTACCCCTTCCATGGTTGTCCGTGGATTTTATTCTTCAAATTTGCGAGACAAGGACCCAGAAGATCAGCGCCGGTGTGTTTCCACACCAACAGCTGCAACGCGCCATGGAAATCCCAGCTCTTAGCTGGGTAGCTGCTAACACTTTTGGGCTGCAGAGACCTGAGGGACCTGCAATTAGCCCAAATTCCCAGTTTTATCTGGGAATCGCTGCAAGCACTAGAAGCTGGTTGTTTTGGCTGCTGGAATCTGTAGCGGCCCAGACTCCATTCGCCAGTGGGAGCAGAGAATCCGGCCTCATCTCAAAAATCCCACATCATTTTGGTTCCCTGACCTGGAATTCTCTTTGGAAGGGCCTTGCCCAGTCGCCTGCCAACTGCTGTCATGAATAACTGAGTTGCCCAGACCAGCAAGATGCCATCGCACATGGAATCTACAACCAAGCTCTGGAAATCTACAACCAAGCTCTGCTGAAGGGCCCTTTGAGATAGGCCTCTGAGGAAAGGTCCCTGGCTGCCATCCCCATTCTATGCCCCATATCAGCAGGAAGTAGTCAGAATGGTCATCGCCTATTTTTTCTCTAACGGCAATTAGGGATGCTTCTTCAGAGGGGGGAATGAGACAGATTAGGAGAGACATGAAATGGCTAGGTAGTCAGGACAGAGGACCCCTATCTAAGAGCTAGCTGGTAGAGGCAGAGAGTGATTGACAGGGCATGCTCAGGGCCTTTAAATGCAAAAAGACCATGAGGCTCACCTTTGTCCCAACTAAGATGGGGTGGTCACAGGTGGATAGTAGGAAGGATTTGCCACCTTTTGTTTTAACCAATGGTGTTCCTGGCCAGTTTCAATACCTGTTTTACATAGATTTTAACCAATGGAGAGATGCATTTCTCAATCCCTGCTTTGCATGAATGTTAATTATGATCATACCCCCAAATCTGTATAATCTCTGGCCTAACCTCCATTAGACAGTATCCCCTCTGCTTGCGGAGTCTCTTTTCTTCCTCCTAAATAAATCCTACTCCTTTTACTCCCCCTTCAAAAAAAAAATATATAGTCCTACTTTCCAGCGGGATTCAAACAGGCCCGAACTGAACTGGGGCGGGGGGGGGGGGGGGTCAAGTAGTCGCGGCTGTTCCAGGCGAGAACCTCCCCTGGTTGGTTCTGAGCAGGGCTGCTCCCTCGGGACTCAAACAGGCTCCAACAGGATTATGGGGTGTCAGGTAGGCAAGGCTGCTCCAGGCAGGGAACCTCTTCTGTTTGGTCCTGAGCAGGGATACTCCAGACAGGAATCCTACTGGTGGTTTCCTGGGCACCTTCTGGTGAGACTCAAACAGCCTCCAATAGGAGGAACACAAGGTGTCCTTGCATTTGTTTTTCTAGAACACTGAACTTTATAACAGAATCATTCATGCTCAATATTTTAATGAATTTAATGGAAATCTAATACAAGCAACATTCAGTGTTTCTTTTCTTTAAAAAAAAGTCTGCTTATGGAAAGGAAGGGGTAGAAACAACAATAACATAGCAGATAGATGGAAAATAGAATATATACTTTACAAGGACAAGAAAGAATAAAATAAATGGCACATGTGGAAAAACTGGGCTTTGAGGAAGTAAGACACTTTTACAATGTTAATAGAAATGAAGAAAACAACATGGTTGATGTAGTAGATGGATAAATGTGGTGATGGAAAGATGATGAGATCCATTTGATGGCTCAAACATTGTTACTGAAATGTGAGTTGATATTGTTATTTTGGAAGGAAGAAGAGAGTAGGGAGCATGAGGTATTTTAAAGAGAGAGAAAATTATGGTTTTAAAAAGTGAATAAGAAAATGTTATTAGTGGAAACCCAAAGAATTGGGTTTATTCTATGTAATATCAATGAAAGTACATATGTAAAATAAAATCAAGCAATCTTGTCCAATAGTATTCTAAACAATCAGCAGCAGGAATATTATCATAAACAACTGAAACACTTGTGTTGCCCAAAGTTTGATTCCTACCAGGAACATGTGAGAGAAGTATAATAGACCTGGAGAGTTGAGAATACTTTCCAGTAAGTGATTAGAACACTCTAATCTTCTTATTCTTTTGCTTGCCTCCAAAATTAAAAGCAAGTATTACACTTAAAGATGATGAGAAAATTATAGAATCCAGGAAATGAATACCTCAGTGAATTTGATAAAATTTTATACAAAACAGTGTACACTGATCTCCATGTCATCATTCAATACTGTCTTCCCAGTTGTCAGTTTCAGTAATAGTTGTCATCTTTACTTAAATTTTTCTGGGGAGAAAAAATAAAAGTACAAAGAGAATAAAAAGTTCATAAACTGCCCAACAATGATGATTACATCTAGCAGTTGACCTCTGTACATATATTTTATGGATTGCGTCCTGCTACTGGGGGACAATGGTTCAAAATCCTATCAAAAGGAAGATGCTGAATGCCCTCTTTGGATGTCTTTCACAATAACATGACCATGCTGGGAAAGCTCCCCTTGTCATCCAAGCACCACATTGACTTCAAACTTCCTCAGCTCAGAGACTGAACCCCTCAATCACAGCCCAGGCAGCAAGGACTTCAGATTATATTTTGTAAGAACTATGTTCTGTTTTAAGCTTATATTTCCTATTGCATTTATTTGGAAAAATGTGAATACAATTGAATTTATAAGATAAAAAAATCCTATCAAAGATAACCCCTTCCTCCCACTTTGGCACCAGAACTCATCTCTGGTTCTGCTGCTTTTCTTCTTTCTCCTGTATCATTAATTATTTCTTCTAACCTGGAACATAATCATCAGGTGAAACACTTATGCTGTTATTTTTTATTTCAAAAAGGAATATTTTAAAAAATTTGGCTTCCAGCCAACAACACATTTCTCCCAACAATCTAACACCCTCCACTGAACTATATTCTTTTCTCTATCTTCCTTTCATGATAAAACTCTTTGAAAGTAGCGTCTACATCCACTCTAATTTATCTTCACTCCTCTCTGGAACCCAGTGATATTTTTATCCTGGCTACTCCACATTGTGTTATTATCAATGTCATAAATGATCTCCAGATTCTGAAAACCAATGGGAAATACCTCATCATCCTAATCTGTCAGCTATAATCTTCCTACTTTGTCACCTGATTTTTTTTTCTTTTGCATTCAGAATTCATGTCCATTTTGGAAATTCTAGTTTCCTCATATTTTATTTTCCCTCACTCTCCTTTGCTAAATTCTGAACATTGGCTCACTACAAAACACTAACTTCAGACTCCATTCTCCCAGGGTTATCTCTTCCAATTGTATGGTCATAAATGATATCAACATGATGACCACACCATATCTCCAAACCAGGAATCCCTCAGTGTTAGGCTTCATACTTGCTGCATGACATTTCCATTCAGAGGACTAGTCAAGATATTATGCTTTTTGTGTCCTAAACAAAATTCATAATTTTCACCTCCAAACCCTCTTCTGAATGATTTCAAGTTACTAAAATTAAAAAAATAAATTTGAAGAAGACCTTGATGCCTCTATTTCTGAACATCCTATTTGCATGAATATATGATCTGTCTTACCTTTGAAATATGCATGTCATCCAATCTCTCCTTAGATCTTTTCCATATATAACTTTGATTTAGTTTAATTTCATCTTTCATTGAATTACAGAAGTAGATTTCTGGTTTTGCACCTTCTATCCTTAGTACTGTATAATCTTCTTTATGCACTGAATAAAGAGTGACCATTTTAAAATATTAGTTATACTGTGTCATGCCTATAAACTCTTCAAGAGTTTTTCATCTTAAAGTCCTAAGTCATTACAATGGATTACAAGGCACTATATAATTCTGTCCTTTGCTATATTTCTGGCCATATCTGCACCCAGTTGTATAGTATTTTATTTTATTTAAATGCTTTCATGCCTGTCCACTGTTTTTCAATGTCAGTACTGGGTGCAGTAAGGACTTTGAGGTTGGATTATTCTAATCCACAGAAAAGAAGCAGCAGAAGTTCTAATGCAGTTCATTGGGAAAAATAACATCAACAAGCATGCTCTACAATAAGCAAGGACTACAGCTGTAAACATGATCCTACTGGGTTGGAGAGGTGGCTCAGTGGTAGAGCACTTGCCTACTGGGTTTGCTCCCCAGCATCATATACACAATTAAGTAGAGGAAAAACAAAAATCAGAAGAAAATAATTTAAAAAAAAACTCTCTTTCTCTTTCTCACTTTCTCACAAAACAAAGAAACTGTGATCCTACTGATACATCAAGCATACTCTAATCTGTCCATAAACCCAAACCCATGCTGTTATTTCTCATATGGAAATATAGTCTTAAAATCTTGACATCCCATCCCTTTTGAACTACCAAAACTCTTCTCATTTTCCCTTTATCAAATTTTGCTTTTTTCTGAACTTACTTTTATCTCTTTACTCCACAGTTGAATAAAACAAAAGTAATTTTTGCATGTCCCACTTCTACTCAAGGACAAATTGCTTTGCCTTCCTCCTTATTTCTTCAACTGTGTTGCTCTCCCAGTTAGTTATTTTATAGGACCGTTGCTCTCTTCTCATTACACTTTAGTTTCAACTTTTGCACATCAAGAGTATCCCCTACTGAAAGACAAAACAAAATTTCTTTAACTCTTTTTATCCTAAAATTTCATGCTTTCTTTCACTTTTCATTTTAAAGACCCTTGAAAATGTATTGCATCTTCTTTATCATATGTTACATTCTCTTTTCTGTCAATTGTCAACTCTCTTTGGTCCTACTACAGTTGCTTTGGAGAAATGTTACAAATATTACTTTTATTGCTGAATGCAATAGCAATTTGTTTCTATTTTAATTCTTTCTTTTGTTATCTTTTTTCCCCTTTTAATATGGCATATATTCTACTTGTAGCATGGGTCATTTCCTTCTAGAAACCTCTACTCTCCCCGTCTAGATTTCCTTGACACTACACTTTCCATTTCCTTTGGTTCTATTTTCCTCTGAGTTTCATGTGTCACCTCTATCCCTGGGGCTTGATCCATTCAACTTGGTTGATTTCTTAAACCAGGAACCTGGTTATTCTCCCCTCATCTAACATACCTTTCGTTATAGAAACTCATATCATCTGATTTCACATCACCTCCCGTGCCCTCACAAGCTCTGTGAGACTATATACTCTGCCTAGCTGGAGGGTCAGCATGATGTTTGGCAAATCATGGCTCTGAAGTTCAAGATTCTACTCAATCTCAGATCATTCATCAACAAACTGTTATAGCCATTTAATCCTATTGGCCACAGACCAAAGTGATTTGTTTTTGTTAGAAAATACATGCCAACACACTGTGGTGTTTCTAAGACCTTAAGGGGCATTGAGAGCCTGGTGCTGAGAGCATTCTTGGAGGGAGAGAAGTTGGTTGTCATGGAAACATTTTAAGCCCTCAGGAACAGAAAGAGCTATTTCCTAAGAGAGCTATTTCCTCTTCTAAATAAGGCTTAAGAACTTCTTTCCTACACATGGAAGGGCAATTAAATTGGAAAGGACTTCACTATTTTTTATGTTCACGTCAGAAAGCCAAGGATCCACATTCCAGATATTTCAGGAATACTTTCATGGAAATAAGGCCTCATGTAAAAACCATAATAACAGAATCTTTAAAAAAAAAAAAGAAGAAGAAAAAGAAGAAGAAGAAGAAAAAGAAAGTAAAGATGAACTTCTTCCATAGGCCTGAAATCTAGCCAAATGAATTAAAAAAAAATAACATTAATAGCAATGAAAGTTCACATCACCCCACGTGATTCTAAGCTCCCTATCAGATGGTCACAGCAGGAGAGGAAGGCAGCAAGGTCAGGTTTCCTTTAACAACCACCTGGGGGGAGCCACACTTTTCTTCTGGCTCCAGGCCACCTCCCATCTTCACACCAGCTGTTTGCCATTGGAAATCAGTTGCTTAAGCCAAACATGGCTATTCACCACAAATCCCCAGCTCTTTGTTGTTCCTGGAAGTCTGCCCACCCCCTGCAGCGTTCTCTCCTCTTCCACTCTGTTTAAGAATATTTTCTCCATTCTTTAAGGATTCAGTCAAGTCTTGTAATTTCCTAAAAGACTTCCTCAAGTACAACTGTTTTTGCTGACTTCTCTGAGCTAATAAAATTCTGATAACCTCTAAAGTGCCATTTGTCTCTTAACACGTATAGCAATGTCTTAAGGATTTGTTCAAACTATACTACAATCCTCATCCACTAGGGTTAGCTTCCCTAACAGATGAAATGGTAATAATCACTCTAGAAGCAGAGTAGGCTCACAGTTCATGCTTATAAAGACAAAAGCATAAAAGCACAAATCATAAAATAATGCTAACAAACATCATAGAATACTAACACATCCTTTTCTGTCAAAATTTTTGTTTTTACTGGTAATTCTCAAGACTCAATGTATTGTGAATGTTTAAGATTTATTCCTGACTCCTTCAGTCTATTCAATATTCAAATGCCTTATATTCACTTTCAAATAAATATTTTTAGTTATATCCTCTTTGTACTTTTTTATAATAGTCTAACAGCGGTTAACTAAAAACAAAGTTTCACAGGTGGATAGCTGGAGTAGTACAGGTTCTCAAGAATTCAAAACTCATAACGTGATTGTGGAGAATATTTAGCAATATGCATTTTAATCCTGTATCTTCATGGTAGTTCCCTTGAATAAAATATATATAATCACAATTTATAAACATATTGAGAAAGATTAGGAGAGACAGTGAAATGGCTAAGTAGTAAGGACAGAGGGCCCCCATCCAAGAGCTAGCTGGTAGAGGCAGAGAGTGATTGACAGGGCACACTTAGGGCATTCAAATGCAAAAAGAACATGAGGCTCACCCTAGTCCCTGACTAAGAGATGGGGGTGGTCACAGGTGGTACTAGGAAGTATTTGCCCCCTTTTGTTTTAATCAATGGTGCTCCTGACCAGTTTCAATGCCTATTTTACATAGATTTTAATCAATGGAGTTATGCATTTCCCAATGCCTGCTTTGCATGAATGTTAATTATGCTCATACCCCAAATCTATATAAGTTCTGGCCTAACCTCCATTAGACGGTGTCCTGCTTCTAGGTACCCCTCTGCTTTGCAGAGTCTCTGCTCTACTTCCTAAATAAATCCTACTTCTTTTACTCCTCCTTCCATGGTTGTCCATGGATTTTATTCTTCAAATTCATGAGACAAGAGCCCAGAAAATTGGCACCGAAATCCCGGGATGAATTTCCACCACACCAAGAGCTGCAACACCCAGCTTTTAGCTGGAGAGTTGCTAACACTTTCGGCTGCACACACCTGCAGCCAGCCCAAATTCCCAGTTTTAACTGGGAATGGCTGCAAACACTAGAAGCAGGCTATTTTGGCTGCTGGAATCTGTAGTCGGCCCAGACCCCATTTGCCAGTGGGAGCAGAGAATCTGGCCTGATTTCAAAAACTCCGCATCAATATCATAGATGTGTTCATATTGAGAATCCCACACTTTGTTGGCATGCTATAGTTTCTGCCATCAGTGATTCCATTACAATATGACTGTGAATCATTAGCATTACAGCAAGTCTGCATACAGCAAATGTCATTAGTTTACTTCCTACTGAACGTTGTCACCCTAGTTATTTGGAATTCCCAGGAAGTCTTTGAATTCCTGTTTCTTAAATACACCGAACAAGTTCTCTCCTCTCTTTGTTATGTTCAGACAGTTTTTGGAACTATACTACTGGTATTTGTTAAGAGAAAGATGTTAGATAAAATAAATTTAACAGAGATTAATAGGGAGCATTTGACTAAAAATGTTCATGCATTAGGCAGCACTCAATACAAGAAGCAGTTCAAAGAGCTCTTACAGGCTTCTGGTCCAACAAGCTTTTATAGGCAGGGGGTGGAAGGAAGACAAAAAGATATTTGATTGGTTAGAAGTGGAAAGTTCTTAGAGGTTAGTTGGCAGTTTCCAATCAGTAAAATCTAGTTTTACTAATTACAATGGATTTCAGTTTGATATTGTAGGTATTAAAGCACTAGAGCCACCCCAGAGTAATAACTTCCCAATTAATTTTCAACCCATTAAACAAAATTGACATTTTTCTGCCAAAAATGATGTTATAACAATGATTCTAATAGAAACTTGCTGGATAACAATCATATTTCAAAAAAGAAAAGAAATATTTCAACTATTTATATCTGGCTAAGGACAATATCAAGGCTCTTAGGGTTGAAGGCTTCATAACATAGGCAGGGAACATGACTATGTGCATTCAGATAATTTTCATTTTTATCAAAACTGTGCTTAAGGCTATGTTTAATAAAACTATTTTAATATAGAGGATTTAAATTGAAAGAAAAGGCTAGCTTTGTATTTTTGCCTATTAACAGGGCTTTACTATTGCTGATAATGAATCTTTTTACAAAGAGCCAATTTTCACAGCTAATACAGATAATTCAAAAAATACTTGTAATATTGTAGGTATCCAACAAATGACAGCTTATATGTTCCCCTAAATATCAAGATAGAAAAATCCACAATGTCATTTGATTATTTAATAACCTTTTCATTAACAAAAGATAAGGGGGTGAGGGTTGGGTCAGAAAGGCCATTTCTATTATCTATGGATGAAAACAAATAGTGTAGTATTGACTGAGCAGTATTGGTGAGAAGATAATGTATTGTATTGAACAAAAGAAAGATACTAAGTTTAGTGTGTAGATAAAAAGTAGGTTAGGCTAGCAAATTTAGAAGATTGTGTTCACATCAACATGACCTTTGGGTAAAAACAAGGAAAACAGAGAAAGAAAGAGATAGAATTGTATTTCATTTTCCTTTCTTCAGAATACAAAAGTAAGGTGGGTGAGCCAAGTGCATAACTTTGGTAAAAATAAGAATTAAGGTTTCCATAATGCAAAATAGCATAATTATGGCTCCTTGGTGAATAGGTAAGCAATCTATTCCCATAGGTATGTAAATTATATCAAAATAAAAAATCACATGTTTATTAAGCAATTATTACTCATGTGAAAATTGTGCCTAGCTACCTCTACCTCAAAAGAAAGTTTTTCAAAGGGGCAGGAGCGGTGGCTCAGCAGTTACAGCGCTTGCCTGGTATGCATAAGTACACAGGCTCAAACCCCAGCACCACATACACAACGAAGTGTCGGAGCAACGAAGGTCACATGAAAAACTAAGTAAAACTGATTCTCTCTCACTCTCTCTCTCACTGTCCTTTCTTTTAAAAAAAGGAGAAAATTTGTCAAGGGATGGAGCAGTGGTTCAGCAGTTACGGCGCTTGCCTTGCATGCAAAAGGACACAGGTTCAAACCCTAACACCATGTACACCATGAAGTGTTAGAGTAACAAAAGTCACATGAAAAACTAAATAACAATTGATTCTCTCTCTCTCTCTCTCTCTCTCTCTCTGTCTCTCTCTCACTCTCCTTCTCCATGGGAAACACAGAAAATATTTTATGGTTAGAATGTGCCCCTTAAAAATTCACAGATTGGAAACCTAATCCCCAATACAAATCAGTGTGAAATAGAGCCTTTTGGTCAATGTTTAGGACCTGAGGGGCCCATTCTCATGAATTATCAAAACTGCTGTAAAAAGTCCCCATGAGAGCAAATTTACTCATTTCTGCTCTTCTGCTTTGAGGAGACAAAGCACTCACTCTTTTGCTCTCCTGCCAGCTACCTTGAGAGAATATAGAAAGAAAGCCCTCATCAGTTGCTTACACCTTGTTTTTAGACTGTCCATCCTCTAGAACTATGTGAAATGAATTTCTGTTCTTTGTAAATTACCCAGTCACAAGTATTCTCCTACAGAGCACACACAGAGGAAGACACATGGCACATGGGGATGAATGGACATGGCTGGACAAAAGGCCTGGCTCACTGGGTCTGCAGACCTTGCACAACTTCTCTGTGGGCTGAAGGAATCTTTATCTCCTGAGGCACCATAATCATAATCAGCTTGAAATCATAATCAAGTTCAAGCATTAGTTATAAAGATTACCAATATTTTTTAAATATAATACTATCAACACTTTTAAAAATCAAGATTCTATTATTCACACTGTTTAATCTTATGTAAAAAATTACAATGGTCTCTACTACATGGTGATATGACTCCTTATTGCTTTGGTAGTAAACATGCCATCTATAAATCAGACACAGGGACATGCATAAGTTCACAGTAAGAAAGTGTACATTTGAACATGGCAGTGGTTGAACGCAGAATGTGGGTTACAGTCAGGTCATTTCCATCTTTATATTGTCATCCAATATTTTTTTTTCATGTGCTGTATTTGTTTTCCTAATTTTTGTACTGATTTTTATTGATCTTTCACTTGTTCAAATTTACCTTTTCCCTATTTCCTTTTATTAAGTGATCAGATTCAGAACCTAGTACGTAAAATATCGGCAGTTGAGAAAAACAGCAAAAGCAGGAATGTCCCACTTCTCCCTGAAGCAGATCAAAAGACCTTTTCTATCCTATGATATTTCTCCATGATTTCCATTCTTCCATCAACCTAGCATAAACAAATACACAGGTTTATCTGTTTCTTTGGAATTTTATTTTCTTCTGGAAACTTCTGTGGCACATAAAACTCACATTAAATTAATAAATTAAGTAAATAAATGCTTTTTTTTTCCTTGTTAATTTGTCTTTTGCTCTAGGGGGTCTTAGTCTGCAATGAATGAGGCAAAGAAATGTTTTCTCCCCTGTATGAATAAATGGGCTAATACTCATTTATGTGACTGAAATCCTTTTTGTATTCAATAGTTTATTTGGGGGGGAGACTGGGTCCCACTATGAAATTACTGAGGCTTAGCAAACTCTATAAGGAAAAAAATTAAGTATTTTTTGCAAAAGTAACATGAGAAAGATATTTTTGTTGTGATTTTACCATTAATTCTTATACACAACTCTAGTCTGTTAAAATTTTCTTCTTCATTAATATTAATTTAGTTTTGTGAGCTACTGTAGAAATACAGAACAAATAAATATTTTCAACCAACCCTATACGTAGTTGCCTCAGTTGAAAGCTGAAAATGCAAAAACCAAAATGAACATATGTGGATTGTCTGTGTACCAATATAGATTGAAAATGGCATATAGGACAAGTGAAAGATATGTTATACATTAGCAGAAGCTTTCCAACAAGAAAAACAAAATACTTATTGCATTTAGTGTTTAAAAGCCAGCCAGAAGATGCTTATCCGGTGCTATCAGAAAGACCTTTGCTACAAAACAGCACAACTTTACCTGAACTCTCAGTGGTGCTGATAATACCAGATGTGCTGGCAAAGCATTGTAACAGAACAGTCACAGGGTGAGCAGAATAAGGGCTCTTCGTTGTTAGAATGGAAAGGGAAGAAAAGTAAGGTAAGGGACAGGAAGAGAAAGGATGACTCAGTAATTTTGAAGACAATTAATTGTTTTTTAAAACTTAAAAGATGATAATAAATTGATTTATCTGAGCTGTGATCAACATATTGAGGCTGTCAAAACTGACACAATAATTTCTCTTGTCAGACAGTATAAACATCATTAACGATCAGAATCTTACTAAGTTTACACAATTTTCCAAATAAAACATGTTTGTGTGTATATATGGGGGACATATGTATTATTATGCAAAAATATAAATATAAAAAATATTTTATGTAGTATCTTTTGATTGCCTGTCTCCATAAAAAATTATTTAAAATTAGCTCTTCTGCCACTACCTCTTCCACGATAAACTTTAACAAAATCAGATCTATAGATCTTCTGAAGTTTTAAAAATAGTTTTATGCATGAATAAAGTTTATTGACCACAAACAATACAAAATTTAGGCCAAAGTTTTTCTTATCTTTTGTAACAAAGACTGCGATACTATTCAGTTTCCAACTTTTGAAAACTTTATGCTGCCTCTAAAATGCCCCTTAGATCTATTCCCCAAATGAGCAACACACTTTTTGGAAGTTATTCAGAAAACAAATGTGAAAGTATAAACTAAAGAAAGTCATGAAATCTAATGAAGTTGAGGCCAAATATTAAAGGTGTTCAAATTCACCAGCATTTTTTCAGTTTTAAAACATCCAGGGATAAAATTACTTATCATGTGGAAGTCTGTATTTGTATTGACTCTGCTCCCCTCTCTGGATTCCTCTGGGTCCTTTACTATTTATATTTCCAAATAGATACTGCTAATACAATTTATTAATGTTAGATGACTTTTGTACTTAATCATTTAATATTGTTACAAATATTCAAGCACAATCTGGTAAGATCAAAATGAAACACAAATGTGAGTGCTTTGTCAAAACATAACAACATATACATCTATCATTAATACATTCATCAAGTTGAGTATCACAGAGGTGTGCTACATCACAATGTGAAATATGTATGTCAAAGATGCATAATTCTGTATCTTCTGTCATAGAAAATTGACTTTTGAAAATTCAAACAAGGTAAATCAAAAAGGATAGTTCTTTTATATTCTATTCCTTTCCTGCCATGATATCCTGTAACATCCAGTCTCACTCATAACTTCAAAGACTTTGAAGCTGTATAAGAGTAAAAGCTTGTACTATTCCATGACAAGAAGTCATTCTCTTGGGTGTCAAAACCTGACATAGCAGCTTATTAATTTTTAAAAATTACAATCTGTAGTTCTTCTGAAAGGTTTATCAATTTACAAGGCCAGGGTTGTATGCATTACTCCACTTAAGAATTGCCCAGTGTCTTTGTTGAAAAAAGGATCTTCTCTGGTATTCAATATTAGCTGTGCCACTTACATTAAAATTAGTCCTATGTTATAGGATACGAGATGGCAGTAAAACTACTCAATTAATGACAGATTCAATTTATTAACTGGTTAATGTTTAATTTATAAAGAACAGGAACCTAAACTAATCAGTGAATTAATCCCCTGATATGGATTAACTGAGTAGTAACTGAGGAAGTAGATCCCTGAGGCATGCCTTTGGAGTATGTGTTTTGTCCTCCTTAAGCAGAGCTCTTTCTCTGCTTCCTGATCCTCATGTCTTGAGCACTTTCTTCCAGCACAGTCTTCCACCATGATTTTCTGCCTCACCTGGAGCCCTGAGGTATTCAGCTGGCTGAATGTACAGAGACCTCTGAAACAATGAGCAACAAAATAAACTTTTCCCCCTCCTCTAATTGTTCGTGCCAGGTCCTTCAATCACAGTGGTGAAAAAGCTGACTAACACAGTGACCAACCAGTGTTCTCAGCTGCCAACCCAAGCAGCCTCAAACCAACCCCACTTGCTTGGCAGAAGCTTTTCCCCAGAGTGGTGGTTTCCACAGACAACTTTCTGACCACCTTCCTATGGTCTTGTTTTTCTCATCAGAGAACTATCCTTCTTAGACATTCCCTCAAGCTCTCATTGTCACCTTGTCATACAAGTTATTCAGGCTGATGGGTTTAATGATTGTTCCTCTGGACATCCTCATCCTCCCACTTATGACTTAATCCCAAAATTAAACCTCTCATTTCTAAAGTAACTTATAGTGATTTTGTGCTCTTAACTGAACACCAACAATGTGTTGGTACCTGAGGTGAACTGTTTTCATTATTAGTTCCTGTTATTCGTGCCCTACTCTATTCATTTCTTCTGAAATGACTGGATTTGGACAACTCATAGAAGCAATTTTGATGGAAGGAGAGGCTTGAGAAGGTCTTGAATATATCTTCTTTTTTTTCTCATGGAACCCTGATACTGCTATGATAGCACTCATAGACAGAACTCATGGATAGCCCTCATGGAACAGAACATGGAAGAGAATGATATTCCAGCTGAAGTTATCCTAGATAAGTCAGAGTCCAACAGACCTGCTAGATACCTAAATACGTAAAAGAAGCACAGATGCATAAAAGAAACTAGTTGAAGTCAGTCAAGCCTAGTCTTCTCCAAGAGCCAATTAGTGACAGGTTAACTACATTGTCCCCTGAAATCTCAGGAAAGGCAGTGATTTATCTTAACTATAACTGCCACAATTTTTAGGTATAGGATTGCTTTTCCTACTCACAAGCCTTACTAAACTTGCAGAATATTTGATCCACTGGCACACTATTCTGTATAATATTGTCTAATACTAAATTCCATTCTGTATTCAATGGGGTATGATAGCAGTCATGTGAATGCAGGATCCACTGGTCCAATCACATATTGTATCATCCTGAAGTTGTCAGCCTTAGACAGTATTGAGATAGCATTTTGAATATATAGTTGAGGTGCTAACTTGGAGATGTGACCTTGCAAGAATGGGATACCAAAACCTTTGATGCAGTTTTCACCCTAAACCATAAAATATTAATATTCATAGTAGATAGAATATATAAGTCTAAGACCAAAGGGTAGAGACAGGAATGACCCTGCCCATCATATATCTCACTCACATGAAGAACTCATAATTCTTATTTTACAGTCTTAGCTTCCAAGAAATAACCTATTTATAGATAGTGTCAATAATATTTAAACTGCGGATGTAACTCAAATGACATTTGACTCCTGATGCCAAAGAAAGGAGTCACCAGCCTGGAAAAGGTTCTTGATTCTTTTGTTTGTTTGACTTGTAACTATAAAATAGACATTTTGTCTGATTATTGATATTTTATTACAAAATCTAGATCATTGTCCAAATAGAAATTTTTATACTTTATTCACATTACAGTATAAACAGTTTCCTGCATCATTACATGCTCTAAAAATTATGAATTATAGTAAGAAATATAGAACCTTTTTTTTAATGCATTGCATATTTAATCATTTTCATATCAAGGAACATCTGTGTATTTCAAACTTTTTTCCTAAGTAGTGTTATGATAAATATCCTTGTGCATAGTCTTAGACATATTTTCATTTACACTTCCATGTCTTCCATGTAGTTTTTGGATAAAAATTATGGTTACTCTTTAGAGTCTTGATATACATTATCAAATTTATCTCCAGAAAGTATCCAACTAATCACCAGCAATGTGATAGTGCTTGAATATCAGTATTTTTTATTGGTGCATTATAGTCTTACATCATGAAGGGATTTGTTGTTACACAATCATACATGCACACATTATGACATTATTGTTTGGATATAAACCTTGCCCAACATTTCTCCCCTACTATCCTCTCCCCAGTCTCTTCTCTCCACTCAGTTACCATCAATTACAAATTTTATATATAATTTTTTTGGACTTTTCTAGTTTTAAATGCCAGTATGAGTATTATTCAGCATCTTCAGGGAGTAAAGTATGCCATACAATATTTAAAACCTCCTTTTGCCTCCCCATCTTACCCCCACCCCCTCCTATTTAAATAGACTTCCCCCAGATCATAAGTTACTTGGAATTTGATGGGTCTAACATATAAACTTGACTATCACCCTAACTTTTGTTTTACTCTAACTTCCAAGTATGAGGGAAAACTTACAATCTTTGAGGTTCTGAGTTGACTAATTTCACTTAGCATAAGTTTTTCCATTTCCATCTATTTACCCATAAGGTCATTAGGCCATTATTTCATTCTTTGTAAGAACTGAGTAAATTCTATTGTAAGTATATACCACAGTTTCTTTCTTTTTCTTTCTTTCTTTCTTCTTTCTTTTTTTCTTTCTTTCTTTCTTCTTTTAGAGAAAGAGAGAGGGAGAGGGAATGAAAGAGAGAGAATCCTTTTTTTTTTGGAAGAGAAGAGGGTCAGTGATAAAGAGAGAATCAGCTTTATTTATATTTTTAATCTGTCCTTTGTTTCTCCAATACTTAGTTGTGTATGTGGTGCTGGGGTTTGAATCCAGGTCCTCATGTATGCCAGGCAAATGCTCCAACCATTAAGACACCACTCCAGCCCCATACCATAGTTTCTTGATCCATCCATCCAAGGATAGACATCTAGGTTGATTCCATAATTTAGCTATTGTGAATTGTGCAGCTATAAATATTAATGTAGCTGTGTCACTTTAATATGCTTACTTTATTTCTTCTGGAAAAATACCCAGGAGTGGGATAGCTGGACCATATGGTGGTTTCATCAGTAGTTCTCTGAGGAGTCTCCACATTGCTTTCCAGAGTGGTTGTATTAGTTTGGTGGGAACCAACAATGTACAAGTGCTCCCATCTCCCCACAACCTGTCCAGCATCTTTTTGTGTTTGTATTCTTCCTCTTTGCCATTCTGACTGGAGTGAGGTAAAATCCTAATGTAGTTCTGATCTGCATTTCTCTGATTGCTAGAGATGTTGCACATTTGTTCATATATTTATTAGCCATTTGTATTTCTTCTATTGAGAAGTTTCTGTTTACCTCTTTAGCACATTTATTGATTGGGGTCAATTTGTTTTGGTATTAAGTTTTTTGAATTTTTTGTGTATTCTGGGTATTAAGTTTTTTGAATTTTTTGTATGTTCTGGATATTAGTCCCCTGTCAGAGGAGTAGCTGGCCATATTTTTGTCCTATTCTTCAGGCTCTCTCTTCACATTCTTGACTAATTTCTTAGCTGTGCAAAAGCTTTTTAATTTAACAGCATCCTGCCCGTAGATTCTTGATTTTGATTCTTATGCACAAGAGTCTTGTTAAGGAAGTCAGTGTCAGTACGTATATGGTGTAGTATTTGTCCTAATTTTTCTTCTAACAGTTGTATGGTAACTGATTTAATTCCTATATCCTTGACGAATTTTGATATGCTTTTTGTGCAGGGTGAGAGATAGAATCTAATTTCATTTTTCTGCCTATGGTTGTCCACTTTTTCCAGCACAATTTGTTGAATGGGCTGTCTTTTGTCCAAGGAATACGTTTGACCTGCTGGTTGGATATCAGATGATTAATGATTTGTGGATTTGTCTCTGTGTCAATTGATCTTCAAGTCTGTTTTGATAGCAACACCATGCTGTTTTTGTTACTTATCCTGTCATTGTTGTCTGAAGTTTTATCTTCAGGCATTGAAGTTCTGTTTTCTACTGATTTTTAATTTGTTACTAAAATTATCTAGTGCACATTTATTTTGGCTGACTCCATCTTTAAACTTTAGGAGTTTTTTCAATATATGTTTCTTTGTTAAAATGGTCTTTCAGTTCCTGTGATTGCTCTCTTAGCTCCTTCCTTAAATCTTCTTTAAATTTTCTGATCACTTTAATAATCAGATTGTTATTTCTTTTCTCTTAATTTTCATCCAGCTCCCTATCAGTGGACTACTTTTGGGGGGAGTTGTGGGTTTGTAGGGTAGTTTATTTGGCTGTTTCCTCATTTTTGTAGGACTTCTTCTTGCTCCTTAAATTAAAGTGAATTCTTTTTTTCTTTATTTTGTGTGTGAGTCTTTGAGTGTGATTGTCTTGTTTGTTCTGAGGTTGTTTTCTGTGGAATTTATACAAGGATCTGTGCCAGCAGATGGGGCCTGTGGTTGCTCTCTGATTTTGTCCCCTTGGGTTTTTATTGATGGGTTTATGTCTCTTTCCTTGTTAAAGCTGCTATACTTCTAGGAAAATTGTGTTCAGCTGCAGAGATCCTAGGTTGTGGAGTATTTGTATCTTTTAAGATTTTCAGCACATCACAAGTTACAGGAAATCAAGCAGTATGACTTCCAGTTCTTACAAAGCATAGCATTAACCTGGTTACTTATTTCCTACTATGCCTGTCACAATGTTAATTGCCTCCTGTGAGAGCAATGGTGGAGTTAGAAACTACTTATGGGGACAACAGAATTTAACCGACATCTACATCAGGTTTAAAGCAAACAAAAGCTATTATGTTTAGTATTCACAATAGTAACAGTTATACAGAGTTAATGTTAGGGGCTCAGAGTTGTAATCACCAATTCGAGGTAAGAGGTGGTAAACTTACTGAGAAAAAGGGAAATGTGAGAGGAGGGTATAGGGAGACTTGTAATTACAGAGCTTGAGCAGAGAGGAGGTAGAGGAGTAGGATATGATGGTAAAAGAAAAAGGAAAAAATAGAACAAGGTAGAAAATGGTGGAGGAGAGAGTAAAAGAGTTGGGTGTTACCAAATTGAATGATAGAAACAGAACAGAAGGATACTATTGCAATATGATATTGCACACAAAATAGATAAAACAGAAATATAAAAACAAGGTTGCTAGTGTGTTTGTTTGTATATGTCCATGTACTGATCAATTTCTCCAGATGTCACAAAAATGCACATCAAAAACACAGAAAAAAATCTTAATGAAAAAATTGGAACTGTGACCAATGAGATTGTTCCATTACTTATTGGGAGCAGATGTTCAGTGTCCATCTGAGTTTGGTAGCAGGTACCCACAATCTGAAATGATTTGATCACATGGTGTAAACTCTGCAGGATTCTAAGGGCAGAGAACTGTTTGTCAGGGCATAGGTGGTTCTAGCTTAGTCATTCATCTTTGCTGGGTGGTTACAGCTCCAAAGAATTCAAGTCAACATTTGCCCCAAGGGCCTGGCCCCTGCTGGCCTCTGCTGGGGATCCCAAACACAGGAGACCTCTGGGATTCCAGGTGTGGGGGAAGAGGGGGAAGGGGGGGGGGTGAATGCAGAGCAAAACTTCCTTACCCTGCAGGTCACATACACAGTCCCTCCAGACCTACAGGGCCCAGACCCTGTGCTCTCTTGCATGCTCCTAGCTGGTCTTAGGTTGTCATGTGAGCCCTCCTACTCAGGGAAAGAGGGAGGGGTATGGGAATGAGCTAGGTTCCCACATTCCACCAACCCAAATCCTCCTAGGCTACACAATGTCTGGACTTGTCCCATGTTCAGTCTTCTGGGATCAACCTCTGAGCTGTGGCTGGTCCTGGCAGGACTGTGAAGTAGCCCACTCAGAGCTACTGACACTGTCTCACTGGGCATCTGCTCAAAATGCTATTGCCCTTCCTCTTTATGGGAAACAGAGACACTGCTGCCCTCTCCTGCAGTGAAGGTTGCCACAGAGGTGTCCAGGGCCAGATCCAATGCAGAAGACCTTACTGGACTTGGCCTGTCCATGACAGGTGGTCAGATCCTGGCAGGATCATGGAATATCCTGCTTTGGAGTCTCAGTTCCAATTGCCTGCCTATCTGCTCAAAAATGCTACTTAGGAGCAGGTGAGTGACATCGCACCCTCCACCCTCAACAGGTTGCCCCAGATACTTGAACTCAGTCTCTGTACTGTAGATCTGACCTCACTGTACTATTCAGTTCCATCCCCACTCCTGTGGTGATTGTGGGTAATGGTAGTTGCCCGTGCTCTGACCTGGTGGGGCTGATTCAAATTCATCTTTTCCACTTGCTACACCCAAAACTCTGATTCTCATGTAAATCTGCTACTGACCAGTGTGCTGTGCTCCTGCAAAGCTTTTCCCATACATGCACCTCCCAGCAATGCAGCTTTCCTAGCATTTCTTAGTTCTTTAGTTCTGAGTCAGGGAGTTGAAACAGACACAGCCTCCCTATAATCTGCCATGATTAAAAAAAAAAAAAAGTATTGATTCTGATTACCAAAGGTAAGTAGTGGGCTTGATATAAATAGGTTGACCATCCAACTGATCCAGTAGAACATCTCTTAATACTTCTTAGTTCTGACATAATGAACAAGAGTAGCAGGTGCTTGAAAATATCCAGAATGTGGTGCCCTTATGCCCAGGAATTTTTTTTCTGTCATTTAATCACTTAATGAACTAATAGTCATCTTTTACATCTAAGTTTTTCTTGACACTTTAAATAGAGTAAAGGACTCCTTTTTCTACTACCCTGGCAACTTTAAGCAACTGTACTATAAACTTTAACTCTGATATTATTTTTTACTTGCCTGCACATTGATCTTCTATAATATAGCAATTTAAATTGAGAAAATATGGATTATTCTTTGTATCTTTAGCATTTAGAATAGTTCCTGATCGATGGCCATGGTTAGCAAGCACTTGTTAAAAGCAAGAAAAGAAGGGTTGTTATCTTTCTGAAACAATCCCTTAACTGCCATCCATCCTTCATCAGGTGAGTAGAGATCTATTGTTCTGTTTGTGTGAATATATTTTCTACAAGATTTTAAGCAATAAGTATCCAAGAATATTTTACCTTTCATTTTCTCTGTCTCACTCAGAAGAAGTCTCAATAAATGTTTAATGAAGTAATAAAAATATTAAATTTCCTACTGGTACTTCCTTAAGGCAAAACTGAAGGCAAGTAAAAATACATAAATAGTAATATATATATATATATATATATATATATATATATATGAAGGATTTGGTAGGGGATTTATCTCAAACTTGACATTTTAAGAGTATTTGTTGAGATGGTTATTTTTAAGAGGTTCTGAAAATCATATAAATACTAAGGAAAGTGTACGTTTTCAGCCATTGAGAAGTGGGTTTGAATTTTAGTTTTGACACAAGTTATTGGAATTTTAAAAGTTCTTATACATTCTAATCTTCCATTTCCCCGTCTTTAAAACAAAGAGAAAATCCACTTTGCGCAACTTTTGCAAAACTTAAATGAAAAGGTGAATTTGAGAGCAAGTTAATATGCAGTAGAAACTCAGTAAAAAATATCTTTTGGATTATTTTTTAGATTATTGAAACAGGCTGAAATTGCCCTTACCATCTGAATTAAGGAATGGCTTTCTTGTGCTGCAATGGAGAGTAGGAAGGCTGAAACCCCCATTCAACTTTTTCCACAATCTATCTCTAGCATTGTTATGGAGCTGTGTCCTCCTGGGAAACTGAGGCAACATACAGAACCCCTGCAACCCCAGTTCTTGAGATCAAGTCAAAAAGATTTCAGACATGTTGCTCAGAGTAATAGAAATGAGTATTAAAGGGATAGGAAAAGGGGAAGGGGACACTTTCAAGGGAAGGACTGGATACTCTCAGAAAGAACAAAGATAATGTGCCACTCCTGCACTCCCGTTTTATTGGGGATCCCAGAGAAGTTCCAGTTCGTCCCTGCTATATTCACCTCTTAACTTTTGACTGACAAGATAGCATCAGACTTTTCTTTCTCTCTCTCTCTCTCTGACTCTTTATCTTTTCGTTGTTATCAGACTAAGTTCTCACTGCCATGGCAATTCTTGGTCACCTTGGCCTGTGTTGACCGGTTCTAAATGAATTCCTAACCGTACACTCTTACAGATTTTCTGGATAGAAGAAATAATCTTTATCTTTGTGTGTTTAACAATCTGGTCACAGACATCTCTCCATTCAGGGTAACTTGGGTTCCACTTAAGGACATTATTTTGGGCTTGAATTTCCTTGCAGATAACAGGTAGTTTGCTGAGGAATGTGACAAAGCCCTTTCACTTAGGCCAGGCAGGGCTGCAGGTAAATTGCTTTTTTGGAAAAGAAAGCATCAGTGGTCAGCACTGGGTCCATTTTATATTATTCTCTTAACCTCATGTTCCCATCACAGAATCCACTTTTTGATATTCTGATTTCCAAAGAAAGTCTGTAATTCATTTTCTTCACCTCAGTTAAAAAAAAATAGCATGTTTATCTGAAAGGCAGATACAGATGCTTGCCTCAGGAAGCCCTTACTCCTTATGATATGATAAGACTCCAACCTGCAACGCACCTCTTGTCCAAAGACTCAGAAGGAGGCAGAACCTATATAATTCTTTTCTTTTGTCCTAATACACCTCTTCTCCTCTTAAAAGCTTTCCACATCCCAGGGCGTTTTAGAAATGGAAACTGAAACAATGAAGTTTCTTCCATATTCTTTCAAAGTTGACTTTAAATAAAACCTATTTTACTACCAATTTGACTCCAAATACTTTTGGAACTCTGAGCATTATGATCTTTCCTCTTCCTCCCTAGGCAGGTAACATTATCATTATCTTTATAATCATTACAAATAAAGTGTGCTTTTGAATTGTCTCTAGACTTCCATGAAAAATAGTATATTTTATTGACAATATATATTCCTTATATTGTTTTGAGGACTTTCAATTGTTGTAATTAACTTGGAAATTTTTAAAGGATTTTTCTGAATACTAAGATGGAAATACTGTATAGGTTACCAGAACTAATAGAACTATTAAAGTCTACCTACAATGTTCTTTATTCATTGCTTACAACCCCAAGAGAAGAGCAATCTTATTGTGAAATTGCTTTTCTAGAAGAAAAATAAATAAATTTGATATTTGAAGTAATTTATTAACTATACAAGTTCTTCCAAAGCAATTATTGGAGGAGTAAATTTTCACTATCTTTAAGAAGGGGTGACAAAAATCATAATGCACAAGAATAATATATCACAATAAAGGAGTGATCATCTTTCACTTGCTTTATTCTTGATTAAGCAAAGCTCTTGAACATAGTAGCATATTACCTTTAAGGACTTGAAAACATTCAATTTCTAAACAAAAAATTATAAAGGAAAAATGTTTGGAGTATTAACAACTCCTTGATTTAAAGAGGACTGTAAATACAATCAAATGTTTAATGTAAGGTAAACAAATTATCTGTAATTCATTCATTCACCTTTTCAACAAATATTTATTCAATGTATAACAGAGGTTTAGACCAATGAAAACTCAAATAAAGCTATTGGATGTAACCATGCATGCACTGTATTTTTAAAATATCGGCCTAGCACTTCAAAATCAAGACACTTCAAAGTCAAGTCTGGTGTCAGTCTTCTCTTGAACAACCAGTGCCTACAAATGCACAGCTCAGAAAATCAGCTGGAGCAAAGAAGGGCAGAAAAGGGCACGTGGTCTTCATCACAGTTCTGACCAATGCCCAATGAGATTCCACCTCTTCAGTTGTCGTTTGTCAAGGCCCTGCCACTGTTTTTTATCCTCAGAGAAATGTTTCTTTATATCTGTGTCTCCATAAAGAATGGAAAAGCAAAAGTTAGACCAACAAAGTGTCACATTTTAAGAAAAAGGAAAATAATGTATATCCCCTTTTAAACTTAAATTTCTCTGTTTAACTTAAATATACAGTCTGTAACAAAATGACAAAGCCCAACCCATTTCAATTGTTTATAATATTATCCCAGCCCGTGCAAACGCTTATAGTCAGCACCTGTTGTATATCTAGGCCCTTTTAGTTGCTGGGAATGTTATCACTAGCATATTGAGTGAATCCTTGATTTCAATTTACAATCTGGCAGGGAGAAAATGTGTAAGAATTGTAATGAAGTTAAACATGCAATCATAGTAAAGCTCCCTCCTTAAACCTTTGAAAAAATGGAAACTGCAAAGAGCTCATGTTCAGTAAATGATTGGACAAGTACCAAAACCCAGGTGGTTAGGTTCACCTTCATTTCAGTCTATGAGATCTGAGGCCTTGATACCTAATGTGCCTACCTATGCTACTAATCATCATTTCCCATGAGGCTGTCTTTGTACTTTCCTCTACCTTATCATCCTCCTTTCTCCATCATCCATTTCTGCCTTCTAATTTGTAATCAGCAAATTCCCTCTGGCTGCCAATTCCTTTCTGAAAGTTCTCATCACTTGTTGACCTTCATTAAAACCTGGCTTATGTTAGGTCAATTCCAGGTGGCTGGGGGCAGGGCATTAGGCAGCCTGCACACAAAAGAAAAAACAATCAGACGCTGGCAGATAAACCCCAATGGCATCTCACAACTGCATGATGATCCATGGAGTCACCAGCCACTCCCTAAAAGACAAGTCCCCCAAACTTCTTCTGCCCACACCAGACTATAAAGTTGCTGCCTAGCCAGCTGCGTGCCACTTCCCCTGCCCACCCTCTCTCTGGTAGGCCAGTGAATCTGGCCCAAGAGCAGCCAATGCCAATAAAAAGGTTTTGCTCAGCTGCCTTTAGGCCTGACTGGTTTTTGAACATCTGCCCTAAACATTTGGTGACCAACACCCATATTTCCTGATTTTTTTTCCATGTGGTGCCGAAACCAGGAGGATTTTCAGACCTCCCCCATCGGTGCTGAGGTGTTGAGGTCCACCCTCTCCCACAAATGAACCAGGAAGCTCCTGCACTGTTTGTTTCCCTTCATCAGATTCACCGGTCTGCCGACAGAAGTGGGGTAAGTTCCTTTCCATTTCCCTTGGCTTTCTGGTTACACTCTCTGTCAGGGGGTCTGTCCATAAGTCGCACACACTATAGACCTCCCTGATCATTCCATTTGGGACCCCAGCAGACTGTGGAGACATCCTGGTCTCTGGCTTGTCCCATCCATTCTGATCTGGGTCCTAGCAGGCTGAGGAGATGTCCCGGCTTTGGCCCACCCACCCATTCCTCAGGTGAGCATGATCAAAGTTGGGATGCCTCCTCTGTTCATGTTCACCCCCAAGTAATACTGAAAGGCCATGGTAAATGCTAATTCCTGTTTGTACTTTCAAATTCTCACTTATTTGGGCAATTACTGTCTCTGGTCAGGGAAATGGTCAGAGATGCCACATGTTCAGGCCTTTTTGGGATTTGTGTTCTCATCCCACCCTCCTTACTTAGCCTCCTCCTCCTCTTTTTTCTCCTTCCATCCCTCCCCCAGCCCACTGCCCCAGGACCTGCTCTCAGCTCCACCCTCCCCCACGTCAATCCTCTTCCTCCTCCCCTCCTGCAGCTACAGTCCCTCTGCCTACTGCTATGGCTCCTCCTCCTCTTCCAAACCCTCCCACCCTATTCCCTCCATATCTAAAATTATTGCTTATTAGTGTTTTGCAGAAGTACTACTTCTAACAGAAAAACCTGAATTAAGACAGGCCATCACCTACAGTACAAATAAGATCTAATGCAGACTTCTACTGTTATTAAACAAAAGGGGTAACTATAAAACTGTAATGTAATATTTCCACTTTAAGACTGGTGAAACTGGCCTGCTGAATGTTTAATACCAAAACCAGATTATCAAAGTTAAGATAGTTAAAGTCAATATTTTGGCCCTTTCCCTATTTGGTCAGCAAAACTCAGGGGACAATGAAACTTCTCTACAGGCTCAGCAACTCTGAGTAACATGACCTCCCTATCAGGGGAATCAGATGATTCTAGAGAACAGAAAGGCAACCAGTGGACACTTTGCTAAGATGATCATCCATGGAAAATGTCCCTGATGCTTCCAAGTGAAGCCACATGCGGTTAGCAAGACCCTGATCTATCCTGGCAGATGGAACAACTGGTAAAAGAGCCAAGAGGCTTTTCACAAGTCCCTCAAGAATGACCCTGACAATCTCGGCTGTTTTGTAGCAATAGATAGGAACAAGATCAATTTTGATCAAGTTGGACTTAAACACCTGGCAGGAGAATATAACCAAATTCTCCCAATGAAGCAAGAGAGGATGAGAGAGAGAAGAAAGAATCAACTTTCTTTATTTTTTCATCTGTGTTTTGTTTTTCTGACACTTAGTTGGGTATGTGGTGCTGGGGTTTGAACTGGGTCTTCATGCTTGCAAAGCAAGTGTTAGAACTGCTGAGCCACTCACTGCTCCAGCCCCTAAAGTACTCTTAATAGAAAGTCATTTTTGTTCTTTCTTTGTCTATAAACTGCAGGACAAAGTGATTTGATATGTACTCTTTTCTTCTTAATGTCACTTCCATTCCAATTACCCACCCCTTTCCTCTGGGAGAATTAATATGTTGATCATCCTTTTGTGCCAGTCTCTTATGCCTGGAACAAACCTGTTAAAAAAGGTGACTAAAGTAATCTTTTCATCACTGTAATCAAACGACCTGACAAGAACAACTGAGAAGAAGTAAAGTTTATTTTTTTTCTCATTGCTTCAGAGGGTCAGTCTATGGTTGGCCAACTCCATAGCTTTGGGCCTAAAGGGAGGCAGAACATCATGGTAGAAGGGTGTGGCAGAGGGAAGCTGTTCAGATCATGTCAGCCAGGAAAAAGAGAGGTCTGCTTACCAGGGACAAGATGTAAATTCAAAGGCACACTACAGTCACTTAATCCTCCAGCCACACTCTGCCTATAATTATTACCTAATCTACTCCAGTGGATTAATTTACTCTCATATTTTAGTCACTTCACCTCTAAACATTATTGCATTGTCTCACACACGAACTTTTGGTGGACATCTCATAACTAAACCATAACACCATCTAAAGATCTAGTTTGCTTGTTTGTTTGGTGAAGATATGACTCAAGGAAAATAATTCCTACGTACTTCATTATCAAGATCAGCTATTTCAACACCAGCATAGAAGACTTCCCAATACTTCTACAGCCTTCTTGTTATAAATGAATTTATATTAGCCATGCCCACTTTAAATGTATGTGATTTTTCTCCTTTTTTTTTTTTTTTTTGGTCCATCTTGATTACAAATTATGCTATTGTTATCATTAATAAACATTCTCTACTTTTCTCTTCTCTGTTATATGCTGTGAAAGCTCTCATTGAACTCTAACCTACATGATTTGCTAGTAGTTATTTGCTAGTAGTCCCTGAAAATGGTTTTGTCATAGGACTTTATTCTGACCAAGGAGATTTTGGTAGAAACATTGTGCAATATCTTATTCTTTAAAAGGTTTATTAGAAAAATAAAGATAAGAACTTCTTTTTTGCTTTCTCCAAATTGCTGGATGGAGATCAAAGCATAGATTGTGGTGTTTTTACATTCATAGCTAAAAATGTTGCCCCCCCAATACATATATATACATATACATATGTGTGTATATATATATGTATATATATACACACACATACATACATGCACATATAAGGGTGGGGGAAAGAAGGGTCACATAAAAAGGAATGAAAGTCACCCATTGCCCATCGTGATGATCATTTGGAATCCTTGCCAAAGATTATTCAAATGGAGTGGGAGAATTTGAAATCAGTACAAGTGTACAAGATGAGCAAGTAAATAAGACATAAAGATGACCAATTTATAAAAGTCTTTTCAGCAATTTGGTTATGAAAGAGGTGAGATATGTGGATAAGCAAACCATGGAAAAATTGGTAGTTAAATTGCTTTTTAAATGCAAGGTGATGAATGAATTTTACTTCATGTTTAATTTACCCAAATGATATTTGTTGATTTTAGCAAATTTATTACTCTAGAGATGACCAAAGGGAGAATTAATAATCTCTCTTTCCTTTTTGTTTTCCTCCAGCACCTTAAGCAAACTATTCATTATATCTGTTACCATTTTTTAATATCACATTGTTTTAGTTTCCTCTCCTGTGAAGTGAGAATAATATTAGTGCCTACATCAAAGTTTGCAAAGATCACATATGCTATTATTTCTTGGCTATTGCATATGGAGTTTATTGTTTACTCTCAAATCCATTTCCTGATTGCCCTGGATCTATTTCATACCACATGAGTTTTGCCACATTCTCTTCTAGTGAGGATCAGAGATGTATTAGCAGAACACTAGGGTCAAAGGAAAAGGCATCAGGCTATTTCTTTCTTTTGGCTCCATGCCAGATCTCAGTATGTGTGGCCTCTCCTCCATAGCTTAAGCTCACTCTGGAGATTCCCAGTCCCTGAAATCTGTTAGTGTCAACTTGTTTGATTGGTATCTCCAATTATAGGGGCAATACTAGATTTTATGCTTTTGTTAAGCTCTAGATTTTCTTGCTATCATCAACTTCACTTTACTTTGTTCTTATCATTTTTTTAGAAATCTTTTTTTTTTTTTAAGAAAGAGAGAGAATCAATTTTATTTATATTTTCATCTGGCCTTTATTTCCCTGACCCTTTCTTGTGTATGTGGAGCTTGGTCCTTGAACATGACAGGCAAGTGCTCTAACCACTATGCCAACACTCCAGTCCCTCATCACTTTTGATTAGTTTTTCATCTTTTCCTGTGTAAAACTACTAGCACAAATTCTCTTTTCCTGACTTTATTTTATTGTCTTCATCCTTAAAGTAGGTCAATAAATAAGAGAAGGCTAAACGTAGAAATAATTATCTTAGAAAATATGAGAGCGTACAAAGCACAGATAAAAGGAAGAGACAACAACTGGAACATGGACATCTGAATATTAAAAGGATGAAAACTTGCATGTAAAATCAGGTAAGCAAGCCGTCTAGTTTATCTTTTTATATGCAATCCATTCATCCTGGGTCTGTTTGAGACAACAGAAACCACAGTTTAATTGTATTCTATCTCCCAGCAACAACTCAGCAATGTAGTGAGTCTCTAGAGGAAAGTGGCTGAATTATGTGTTTTGCTAAGAGAGCCCTGGAGATTGTCACAGAACTCCTTAGGTCCCAGAGTACACAGCAGCAGCAGCAGAATAATACCAAGGCAACACAAAATAGAGCAAAAATCATAACAGTTCCATAGAATTTCTAGGCAGATAGAGAATTAGTTGGGCTCAAAAAGTTCTACAAGTACAATGTGAGCCACAGCAATAAAAGAATTTCTCTCTGCCTAAGAATCATTTTGCAGACAAAAGAGATTTTTTGAACTTAATGTATGTGATGACAACCAGTAATAATTTAGTAGCAATTTCTATAGACTAGCCACTGAGAAACAAGCAAGGCGGTGCATGACCGAGTACAGGTAAGGAGGACAGAGCACTCATAGGACCAGATGCCCAGCCTCACTCTTTGAGCCATGGAAACTTAACAATGGCCCTGGAAGAGACTAAGAAAGAGTGAAGTAGTTGAAATTACAATTTTGGGCTGTTATGGAATAGAGCTCAAAATAGAAAACACAGTTTTAGAAAAATAAATTTCTATTATCATACATCTCAACCAGTTACCAGAGATGTCCACCTGGGACAAGCAAATAAAAAGACTTGAAGATTCTTACAAGATCAGTTTGAAACTCATATTGGAAGAACAAAATAATAAAATAATAGGAATTTTGTGAAGTGCTGCATTAAATATGTGCATGAATCTTTTGCTCAAAAGGAAGAGGTGAAGGTAAAGTTAAAAGATGTGTTCTTATTTCAAAATGCTCAAAGAATTTTTGAAAAATAGATATGTTCTTATATGGGACTAAAACTTTAACACATAAAAGTGAAAGACTGGGGACTCACCCTATGCTGATTTTGTTGCCTGAATTCAGCAACAGCTAGGCACTTTGTTGCAACACTGAGCTCATGCAGAGTACAACCTTCAAATTTTATGAAAAAAAAAAAACTGGTCAGCATTCTCATCATTTTGTTTTTTTATTCCTCTGTACAAAAAATTGCTGTCTGTGAATGTCTGTGAAGACAGAATTATCTGTGAAATAACTTAGAGGTGTTTTTGTTTGTTTGGTTGGTTGGTTTATTCTGTAGTTTGGATCTTGGGTGTAGTACCAAGCCACATTTGTTCATCATTTGGTCACCAGCCTATGACACTGAGTGATGTGGTGGAAACTTTGGTAGGTGGGGCCTAGGGGAAGGATGTTAGGTCATTATGGCTATATCCTTAAAGTAGATATTGGTCACGAGTCCCTTCCTCTTTTCTTTTTCACTACCTGTTTGCTGTGAGGTAGCAGCATCCTCTGATATATACAAATATATATATATGTACATACATACATATATATATATGTATGAATATATATGAATATACGTAAATATATATATAATTTTTTTAAATAGAGAGAGGGACAGTGGGAGAGAGAGAGAAAAAAAGAGAGAATCAGTTTTATTTAGTTTTCCATGTGGCTTTCATTGCTCCAAAACTTTGTGGGTACACAGTACTGGGGTTTGAACTCGCATCCCTGTGCAGGCCAGGCAAGCACTACAACTGCTGAGCCACCACTCCAGCCCTCTCTGCTATGTATTTCTTTCAAGATATCATAGACCCTGAGCATAAGGACCAAACAACCATGGACTGAAACCTTTGAAACCAATAAACCTCTTTCTTTATTAAGTTGATTTGTCACAGTGATCAACTGTGAAAGCTGACTAACATAGTTTATTTCCAAATAGGGAAAATAGATATATTCTTCTGTGAAGCAAAACCTATAACAAATAAAAATGAAAGATTGGGGCCTCACCCTGCACTGATTTTTTTACCTTTTATCCAGCAACAGCTAGACATCTCTCACCAAAATTCCTCAGCTTAAAATTATTTGCATACCAGCCCTTTCTCAATATTTCAATTGAGTTATAGCTTAATAAATTAAACAATAAACAAATACTTTTGACCATATTTATAATGGAATTTGTAGTGACATAAGCTTGTTTGAAACACACAGATAAATCTTCACTTGGCATGTACACGACTTTGGTAAAAATCTATTTTCTGCTTTTCCTCAAAGAGAAAAATAATGATGTACTAGAAAAGATTAAACAAGAAAATAAGATGAAAAGATTCTTTGTTTACCTCACAGGTTGCTCACAAATTTGGATTATTTAGCAGCTATCTCTCAAGGCTGAGCATTCACATTCAACAACTGTAAAACAAACTGTGATTTGCTGTACTGTACTTGACAATATCCTTATAATGGAAATTAAATTAAAGAGCCAAAAGAAGAGAGTTGAATGTTGTGTAAGTAATCTCTACTTTTCATGATGTGACAAAAATTATAGTGTTAGTGGTTAGAAAAAAAGCATGAATTCTCCTTTTTCATTCAACATGCATTTTGCATAAGATATTTTAAAAAGTGAAGAATAAGTGAGTTTCTCACAATATAAATGAATACATTTTCAATAATAATAGTAATTTTTTTGAGAATTTAGATTTCGAATGGTGCAACTTTGTTGGAAGCATTATCCCATCACTTTCCTACAGAGGTTCTTCTGATATATTTCATTAATTTAAGAACTATTATTTCATATTTATATCTATTTATAAATTCAAATAATTTCACAAAAGGAAATTTCCCAGTCAAGGAAGCTAGTATGAAGTGGTGTTTCTCCATTCAAACCACTGCTTTGATACAAACAGATCCATTTTAGCAATTAAGCAAAAGAACAATAAAAGAATCTCAAAAGCTAAATAATGTAAAAGCAAATCACTTCAAGTAATAAAATACTGATACTTTATAGAGTTAAAGTACATTTTTCATGAAATTCTCAGAATGGTGCAATAGGGAACCAAGAATTCTTCCAGACGTTCCTGGCATAATAACCTATGCTGTCAGAGATACTTTGGCAAAAACTTTGAGAAACATAGCCTAGGACTCTACAATTCATTGGCCACTGATTTCACATCTTTTCAGCAACTCATGAATTTTGTCAATGAACAAATAGTACCTTCCAGAGAATCCAAAGTTCTACCTTCTTCTGAAGGTCCTCTTGATTTAAAAATAGTGGCCCATGTACTAATCCCAACTGGGATGAAAAGGGTCACACCCTCTAGCAGCTGTGTCAATTGTTAATTTATAAAAGTCTTAGTAGGCCCTTTACAAAAGCCAGCAGAAAAAACTTGACACTCAGAAAAATAGAAAGCAATGTCCGTGTATAGTTTAACAATAATAGTAAAGGGTCAAAAGTGTCAGTATCAATAGTATAAACCAACAAGAAATCATTCTTATGGTTTGAATGTGCCCCATGCCCCCACTCCAATTCACATGTTGGAAACTTAATCCTCAATGGAATACTGCTGAGAGATGGGACCTTTGAGATTTGATGGGTTAATGATTTCATGGAAGTTACTCATTTTTTATCTTGAGAGTGAGCTTATTATAAAAGTGAGTTTGGACTGGTAGTGGTAGTACATTCCTGTAAGTTCAGCCACTGGGAGGCTGAGGTAGGAAGATCATAAGCTTGAAAACACTCTCAGCAACTTAGACCCTGTCTCAAAATAAAAAAGACTCCGGATGAAGCTCAGTGATAAAGAGTCCATGGGTTCAATCACCAGACCCCCCCCCAAAAAAAAGGTAAAAGAAAAGAAAGAAAGAGAAAGAGAAAACAGTAAGTTTAGAGTTTAGTTCCCTCTTGCTCTCTTGCAGTCTTTCTCCATTCTGCCTCTTCATGAAATGACACAGCATTAAGGCTCTCAAATGATATAATGATACTGGCCCCTTGATCTTGAACTTTCCAGCTTCCAGATCTGTACCAAATAAATCTCTTTGTTTACAAGTTATCCAGTTTCAGGTATTCTAACAGTACAAAGCAGAGTAGAGCAGTGTAGAAAGTAAAACAGGGTTAATTATAAAGGACATGGACTCTGCTTTATGATAACTTTAAACTTTCCTAAGAAGAGAGAGATTCCTTCTTTAGTAAGAAATTTGCATAGAGAAATAACTTGGAATGTGCTTTAATTTTACTTTTCTGATAAATGATTTTTAAAATGTATAATATTCTGATTATTAGACTGACTTTGGTTAGTCCAAGAGACCTAATATTTCCAAGGACATGGGGACAGCAAGGCTTGCTGAGAGTTGTTGTGGCCATCTCCTTATATTGCTGCAGCAGGGTTTGATATATTAGGCCTGCTTTACATTCATCCCTATATAATTTTTGAAGTTTGTTCATGAAAGAGAATAGTACAGTACTTCTTACAGATTTCTGTCTCGCTGATTTATTAACTGATTCTTATGCCACAATTGTGGTATCACATTCATCACTAGTAATGACACAGAATCATTATCCCATATCCAATCAGAAAAAACATTTTAAATATGAAAGGAATGATCTTTCATTATTCGTACTGTACATCAGCCAATTCTCTTTTCTAGATTCTGCACAAACATAAGTTGTAGAACCATGTCTTCAATATTCTTTCAGGTTCTTGAATATCATTTAAATTAGTGAGAGGATCAAGTGTTGGCAAGCTCACACTTTACAGGGTTAATTTTTTAACTGCGGTGTCAGCTAAAAGAATATCATCAACTCTTAAAACAATCTTAAAACAATTGTAAGACAATCCCAATAAAGTGTGTATTTTATGTATATAAACATATATAATGTATATATACATATTGATATAATATATTTTAAAGATGCTAGGTATAAATAGAAACATAAAACTATGAATTTAACTAAGTGGTTGTAATTGGTGCTATAAATTTAATAATAAATTGTTAAGGAAAAATGTTACCTCAAAATCAATTTAGAATCACTTTATGGATGGGTAGACTCAAATTCATATTGGTATTATATGCTTCATTCATAATTAAAAGAAAAACAACATTAGGAAATGTTCATATGATGATGCTGCTTTACTTCTAAAATTTTTTGACTGTTAAATTTATATTTTGGTATGGAAAAAATTATATTCACTAAGAATTGCTTCCATTTTGTGGAATTTTCCAGTAGTTCAGAGTCTTCATTTTAAACTTTGTCTATGCAAATTCTTTGCCTGGATTAATAGCATTTCTAGGAATGAGATATTCATAACATAGATCTTTTCCTTTCTGTCTGTGGAATTATTTTTATTGTATTATAAATTCATCCTTTTATTATTTCCTGTTTTATACATAAGAGCAGGAGAAATGTATTGTATTTGTGTTTTCAAATTTGACATTCTAAAACAGTTATCTGCCCAAGCATTTGAAGTCAAGAATGCTCACAATTCCTGTGTCATCATGAATTATACTTATCTAAACAACTTTTACTTGAATGTGGCCTCTGCAACAGTATATACCTTTCAAAAGTGACATTGTACAGCAGGGAACTCTTAGTAATAACATTGTAGCTCACACCATCATGATGCATCTTGAACTATACTGAACAGTTCTTTTATTAGTAGCATGACATTTTAATGCTTTTCATTTTTGTAATTCATTTTGTTGTTCCTAGTTTGTATATTTTAGGTTTCTGAATGCTTGAAACAGCAATTTCACTCTGTATATCTGTATCACATAAGAACTCTAGTTTTTAGAGTTTATGGGTTTCTATGTCCTTATTTCTCTCCCCACCCTCAGACAAAATTATCAGAGAAGCAACTAATCATTGTCTCACTGCATCATGTCCTAGTTCACTGACTCTATGAAAAACACTTTCTCTTATCTGTATATTGTCAATAAAATTTTTATCTTCCTCTAAGCAGTACTAATTTACATGCAAGTATATGTGTATGAACGATGAATATATAACAGTCATACTTTGATATTACTCAGATAATTTTGTTTTATTTGATTTCCTCTTGCTTTGCTAATATCAACATATATACAGTTATGTAAAAAAGTTCTTCATAATTTTTTTCTTCTGAACTATGGCATGTATTTCATTTGTTTCCTTTCCTTTATTTTGTGTTGAAATTTTAAAAATTAGGTATAGGTTAGTAATTCAGAAATGATAGCAAAGCATATAGCAAGATGATAAATCAGATAACTTGAAAATCAATTAAGTTGACTTTACATCATAATTATTAACTGCATTCTTCTGGAGTGGATGAATTTTATTTGTTTATTTCCAAATATTCAAAGTCCTACAAGATTACTCTTGTAATGCTAATAAATTTGAGATTACAAAAGTTAAACACCAAAAAGTCGTAACTTTTTCTCATATCAATATCAACTCCACCTTTTCCTAAGATAATATATGTTTTCAAAAGTGAGTTATATAATATTCTGATTATTCATTGAATTTTCATCATAAGTCTTATTTTCCTAATTACTAAGATAAGTATAATTACATAAAATTAGACTTGGATAAGTGTCTCCAGTTTTAGAAGTTTTTCTATAGGAATATAAATCAAACACTATATATTTTTATGGGGTATGACTGTGCTACTTTGATAAGGTGATTGTAATGTTATAAATAACTTCTATGAATCATTATTTATTTAAAATATTTAATGTGAATATTTGCAATGATTATCTTTGTATTTATTATAGTTTTATCATTTGTTTATTCTTAAAATGTTGAATTCTTTTTAAGTTCAATCAATTTTATAGCACAGGCCTACATGTGTCTTATAAATCTATGTAATTTTATAAAAATACAAAAAAATTATAAGGTTAAATTAGAATTAAGATTTCCTTACTTTGCTAAAATTTAAGGAATTGAAATACATTTTCATCACTTTTCTGCAGCACAGATTTTTGTAAATTAAAGAAAACTTAGATAAGACTGTCTATACCCTTCATTATACTGGGTAAGAAATGAGAGAACAGTTCAAGGCTGGGTTCTGCTTCCAGTGGGGAGACACAAACAGCAGTAAGGAATCAGCAGGAAGAATGTCTTAGTTTCAACCAAATATCAAGTTAGTGCTTCATTTTTAAGATTTTAAATATTTGCCCTTGTTTCCAAAGGCCAGACGATACTATAGCTGGAAAGAGGAGCTAAGCATAGAAACATTAAAAGAACTCAGATTGTAGAAATAAAGCATTAAAGTATTTGATGATATGGATGCACCCAAAGATGAACATATTGACAATGTGGACATTCCTAAGAAAGAATCAAACACCAAGCTGTGCAGAGCATATTGGAGAGGATGCAGACAAGAAGCCCTTCTAGAAAGAACAGCGCAGAGGTACATTGAAAGTGAGAATAAGAGCCTAGGCGAACAACTGACCATTTCAGTGCAGATTCAGCAGAAATGGAAAATCTTGACTTACTCAAAGTAAAGAATTTTCATTTAAGATGAGCATCAGAAGAAAGTGAAATATGACCTTGCTAACACCATATATTTATTCTTATAATAACGTGTATTACAGCATGTATATTTTTCATCATAGAATATGATTTAGTTATTCTTATTGAATTTTTATTTATCTACAAGTCAACCAATTGATTTTTTAAAATCCTTACAAGTATTTTATATATGGGCACTTTACTAGAATTTATTATGAATTTTAAATTTAAACATGCAAAAGAAATTAGTTACCCACTTACAAAATCCTATCATTGCAAAACTCATTTCTGTTTGGATATTTTGCAACACCTATTTTAAAAATATGGTTGATTTTGGTAAAAGAAACTTTATGCAAATCATAAGTGAAAGAAGAAATGTGTTTAGACATTGATAAAAAAAAAGTATAATTATATTTGGGTCTAATTATTTCCTTGTCTGTTACCAAAATAATTATATATATATTTTTTTCTTCTTAGAAGTTCTATCTTGCCACTCAAAACTCTCTGTGCAAAGAAGAAAAAGTTTAAGGAATCTGCTGCCTTTGGGGTTTGGAATTAGCTCTTTTGAAATAACCATTGAGCAAAGGTACCAAATACAAACTGGCCAGGTGAATTGAGGTGTGTAATATGAAGCAAGTAATTCTACTGCCTTTTCATTCTTGCCAGTAGAAAATGTTTGCTTGCTAATAAGCATTTCTGGCATTTTTCCGGAGAGGAAACAATATTTCATGAAGAAATAGACCTGATGCACAACTAAAGTTTAATGGAGTCAGCTAAATGCAAAACAACAAAAATACATGTTTTTTTGTTTTTGTTTTGTTTTGTTTTCTTTTCTTTTTCTGGCTGCGGAGATGAAAATCAAGCCTAGCATTGAGGTCTGGTATTCAGCTTCTACATAAATTCTCTCTGCAGTCAAGTTCCCACTCAGACAAAGTAAGGTTAAGACGGGTAACCACCTTTTTTCTCCTTTCCTGAAAAAAAGACACATAAAAGCTAAGTGGAGATCACCTGAAAATTTTGAAAAATGTATTTTTTAATGCACACTTATGTACAATTGAAAGGATTTCTGAAAGAATAAACTCTTGAGAGATTTTTAATAGTTGCTATTATGCTATAATAACTATTACTAAATTTATTAAATGGAAATTATTTAATAAATGAAGACCAACTAATAGGTAAAATAGAAAAACATTGCAATGAAAGTCTATCAAGAAATGATGGGGGAGGTTTTAAGATACATGCTTGAATTTATTGTAGATAAGAGTTAGGAAAAGGTAGAGTTAAAAAAAAAAAGGAATGAAATTTGACAATGACATTTCACAGGCATTGCAGGTGTCCACAACAAAGAGGTCATGAAACTGATCTGAAGTACTTTGAAGCACTGGTAAGCACTTCCTGGTGAGATAAGATGGGCTTCAGCAAGATAGGAGGTAAAAGGTAGTCCAAAAGAGAACAGTGACTCATAATTATGTTGTATTCTTAGGAAAAAAAATGAAAAATTGGGGACACAGTACAACAAAAATTGTCATTCTTTACATAATGCATTCTGTCCTATGTCTTATTAATAAAATATAGCTAAAAGAGAAATAACACTTAACTTTTTACTGTAAAGTAAGAAGAGAAAGCAAATAATGACAAAAATAAAAAACTAAGCTTTGAAGAAAATGATGTCATCTGTGAAAAAAGGAAACTGGTGCTCCGGGATAAAGGACTTATCAATTGTAGGATCAGGAGAGATTCTTGTGAGAAATTGACTTTTAAGACAAAACCTCACTGATGAGTGCGAATTAGCTAGACAGAAGAATTCTGAGCATGCCATAGAGGTAAGACGGAGCAGGGCAGGGGCACTTCAAGTAATGAGACACCAAAGTATAATGGCTGAAAAGAAGCTTCCAGGCCCTGATGGAAAGCCAAGGTGACTGGATAGAGCAACATGAGATAGAGCAGGAGTCACTAGAGATAAACCCAGAAGGGCATCATGTGGGCAACACCAAATTTCAAAATTTATTCTGAATATAATGTGAAGTCATCAGAATATGTTAGAGAAACATCACCATATGATGTACATTTTAAGATTATTTTGGCTACTATAAGTGGATTGGATCTGTCAAGAATGAGAGAAGAGTTTTACAGAAGATAAGGCATGACATTATGGTGAGAAAGAAAGGGTGATGGGGTGAAAATGGTGATGACATCAAATTTGAAATATTTTTGAGATGATATTGGTAGGATTTGATACTCAACCTTATGTTGAGTGCTCTACTCTCTTCTCTGACCATATAGGGGTTGGTGATATCATTTATTTAAATAGTGAGGACAAAAACAGGATACCCATTTGCAGGGTAAGACAGAATTAATTTTGATCATGTTAGGACAGAGATGTTTGAGATGTAATCAAATGTGGATGTATAGCAGATTGGAACTCCAAAAGGAAACCAGGGCTGATGACATATTTCTGTGAATTATTAACATATACATGTTTTTAAAGGTACTGGGCTGCTTGAGCTAGATAAAGAAAGAGTATATTATACAAGGGGAAACATGCACTGTATAAAACCTTAGGGTGTGTGAAAGAGAAACAGCCAGCAGAAGAGGCTTGGAAGAAAACAATGAGGAGGGGAAAACTGAAAGCCAATTCATGCAATATCATAAAGTGAAGACAATTTTCTTTTTCTTTTTTTTTTTTTGAACAAC